>CAKAJE020002146.1:310000-317500 GCA_916610135.2 Macropis europaea
GGCTCAACATAGAGTAAATGCTCGGATAGTTCAAGTATAAGCATGAAAGCATATACAGGTCACCAGCCTCCCGATAGGATGCTCGCCACATAAGAGCCATTCGGTCTAAGACACCGACTCGTGGCACTGCGGTATGGAGAAACCGAAACGATACACGGAGCGTGAACAGTCGAGTCAGACTCGAGGAGCGGCGACTGCTTCGCAACCGAGGTCGAAGAATAGCTGCGCGCCCGACGCTGCTCCGCCCGGCTCGCTCGGACTGCTTCTCTTATAGATACGAAAGCGGCGGTCAGGACGTCGGCGCCGCACGGTCCCTAACACGCGCGCTTATGGGTGCAAACCGCCGCAGAGCCGCCTGTCCCGGCGCAGTCGCTGGCACTCAGCGTACGGCGCTCACCCGGCAACTTCCAACGACCATTACGGACGATCCAATGTACCGAATTTCACCAAATTTTAACAGCGTGCACTGCATCCTACCACGCACGACACAAAATCGTCTTTTCAAAAAAATTTTGAAAAAATTTTTTACCACTCAGGTAAAGTGCCAGAAAAAATTAAAAAATCGAAAAATCAATATTTGATTTTTGTTTCTGAGACCAATTAAGGATACTTTGCATAAAAAAAGTTGCACCTCACCGATCCATTTTTCGAGAAAAATCGAATTATTGCGCCGAGCCGGTATATTCGGCGGCGGCTCGGCGCCACGCTCCAAAGCGTTGCCCGTCGCCAGCTGGACGGGGCTTAGAGCGCGGAGCGAGCTCCGAACGAGGGGCTTCCTACGAGCATTGCGACCGTTCCGACGTGCCGATTTCGCTGAAATTTTATCTCTCGCCACGTGTTGCGACGACGAACCAAGAGCCGTCGTTGAATTTTCGAAATTTCAAAAATTTTTCCCCCCTTCGATGGAAGTGGTCGAAAAAATGAAAAAATCGAAAAAACAACGTTAAATCCCGCTTCCGAGGACGAAACTAGCCCGCCGTGTCAGAAAAAACCGGCACCTTCCGGACCGAATTAACGAACAGAGTCGAAAAAACGCGTCCGACCGGTAGCTTCGGAGCGAAATTTTTCAAAGTTCCAGCGGCGTATTGATTTCGTTCTCCGGTAGGTTCGGTGTAGTTATTTCGGGGCTCGTTATTTTCAAAGTGCCAGCGGCGTGATGTTTCGCCCAAATCTAGTAACTTTTCCCTAGTCCCTGCGACAGGGAGCTTTCGCGCGAATCTAGTGACTTTTTCCTAGTTCCGGCGGCCGGGAGCTTTCGCCGGAATCCAGTAACTCTTGTCTGACCTCGATTACGCGGAGATTTCACCGGAATCTAGTAACTTTTGCCTGACCTCAATTATGCGGAGCTTTCGCCGGAATCTAGTAACTTTTGCCCGACTCCAGTCACGCGGGGCTTTCGTCGGAATCTAGTAACTTTTGCCTGTCCTCGGTGGCGCGGAGCTTTCGCCGGAATCTAGTAACCTTTCCTGGCCTCCATTACGCGGAGCTTTCGCCGGAATCTAGTAACTTTTGTCCGACCTCAGTCACGCGGAGCTTTCACCGGAATCTAATAACTTTTGCCTGTCCTCGGTGGCTCGGGGCTTTGGCGCGATTCTAGTAACTTTCACAAAGTGCTAGCGGCGTATTGTTTTCGCCCGAATGTAGTGACTTTTCCACGTGCCAGCGGCGTATTGGTTACTCCGGGATGAGTTATGTCGGCAAAAGTCCCCGAGAGCCGGTAAAGTCGGAGCGCGGTCAATAGCCAGCTCAACCAGCAGGTGGCGGACCTCACCAGTCAGGTGGCGGCCCTGAAGGCCGAGATGACCCTTCTGCGGGGGGAGCCCCCCGCCAGGAGCACTCCGCAAACAGCGGCAGCGGGCGGAGCACCGTCACCACCACCCAAAAGGGTGACGGTCGACCGTCAGGTGCCCCGAAGCGGTGCCACGGCGCGCCCGGCACCGCCGGCGGTAGGCGCTGGAGGCGTCGCGCTAATCGAGCGTATCGGGGCGCTCGTGGAGGCAAAGCTGGCCGCCTTCAGGAGGGAGATCTTCCCTGGGCGGCCCACCGGGCCTTCACCGGGCACGTGCGCCCCAACTAAGAGGCCCCCTCCCTGGACAATCCAGGGGGAAGAATAGCCAGCCGGCGCCGGGGGGAACGGCCCGCGCAAGCGCCCCAGCGGGGGGCACCAAGCCCCCCCCCCCCCCCCCCCCCCCCCCCAGTGGCGAGGCAACGTGGGCAAAGGTGTTGGGAAGAAAGGCCCAGAGGGCCGCAAATAAGACCGCAGCGGCCGCTGCCCAGCCGGCCGCCACTGTGCCTGCCCCGTCGCGTCAGCAGCAGGGCAACAAGAGGGCGGCCAAGAATTGGCCGGGATGCCCGCCAAGGTCCGCGGCCGTGACCCTCACGCTGCCGGAGGGGTCGAAAAAGTCATATGCCGAGGTCATGACAGCTGCCAAGGAGAAGGTGCAGCTGCCGGACCTCGGCATAGAGGCCGTAAGGCTGAAGCGGGCCGTGACGGGCGGCCTGATATTGGAGGTGCCGGGGCAGGAGAACCGAGAAAAGGCCCAAGCTTTGGCGGGCCGACTCTCGGCTGTGTTCGACCAGTCGGAGGTCCGAGTCGCCGTCCCCACTAAGCGTGCCGATATGCGCCTTAGGGGATTGGACGACTCGGTCACTCCGGCTGACGTGGCGTCCGCGGTGGCGGCGGATGGGGGCTGCGAGGAGGAGGAAGTGAGGCCCGGGCAGATCCGGTCCTCGCCCTCCGGCCTGGGCACCGTATGGGTGCAATGCCCCCTTACGGCCGTCCGCAAGATTGTTGCGTCCGGGAGGGTGAGAGTGGGCTGGTCCTCGGCCCGTGTCGAGGCACTCGACGCCCGCCCACTCAAGTGCTACCGCTGCCTGGAAACCGGGCATGTGAGGCAGCGGTGCACGAGCGCCGTAGATCGTAGCAACCGATGCTACGTCTGCGGCGACTCCGCGCACCGTGCCAGCCAGTGATCGGCCGCCCCCAAATGTCCGTTGTGCACGGACTTGGGGAGGCCGGCCGAGCACAGGCTTGGTGGGGAAGGGTGCGCGCCACCCTCCCGAAAGGGACGCAGCAGGAAGGGGGCACAGGCGCCCCCAGCCGCGGGGCAGAGGAGAGGGTCGCCGAGTAAGCCGGCCCAAAGAGATTGAGGCCGGGAGGAGGCCATGGCGACGGCCTAAAATTCACGTCGCCACGCCTCCTCCAAGCAAAACTCAACCACTCCGCCAGGGCACAGGACCTCTTAGTCCAGACAATGGCGGCGTGGGGGGTTGGGCTGGCGGTCGTCGCGGAACCGTCTGTCGTCCCAGATCATCCTGGTTGGGTGGGGGACGAGTGCGGAACCGCGGCGATTGCGCGGGGGGGGGGGGGGGGGGGGGGGGGATCTCCGCCGTTCTCACCACTAGAGAGCGGCAGGGGATTCGCGGCAGTAAGGTGGGGGGATCTCGCGGTGGTGGGCTGCTACGTCTCGCCCAACGTCGGCCTCGACGCGTTCGAGGAGTTTCTGGACGGGGTCGGGAGATGTATCTCCCGGTGTGCACCCCGTCCGGTACTCGTCCTGGGGGACTTCAAAGCCAAGTACATGGCGTGGGGGAACCCCAGGACAGACGCGAGGGGCGAGACGTTGGAGGAATGGTCTGCGGGGCAGGGACTCTGGCTGTTATACCAGGGTTCCGTGAACACGTGCGTGCGGTGGCAGGGGGGGTCCATTGTGGACCTCACCTGGGCTACGGCAACCGCTGCGCGCCGTGTTTCCGGCTGGAGGGTGGCGGAGGAGGTGGAAACATTATCTGACCACCTCCACATCATTATGGATGTATCCGCCCCCCCCCCCCCTTGCGCCGGACCCCGCAGACGGGACGGCAGCCCACCGCCGCGATGGGCGCTAAGGCGGCTGTCCTCGCCATCTCCTGGCCGGAAGGACCGGCCTGGAGAGGCGTCGCGGAGGAAGCGGACTGGCTCCGGAGGGCGATGACGTCGGCTTGCGACGTCGCTATGCCCCGGGCCAGCACCGTGCCTCGGCGGGCGGTGTATTGGTGGTCGCGCGAGATTGCAGAGCTTCGCACAGCCTGCATCCGCGCGCGCCGCCTCTACACCCGCTCACGCCGTAGGAAGGAACGCGACGCCGCGAGGACGGCCGAGCTGCAGGGGATATACCGCGAAACGCGCGGTGCCCTGCGGCTCGCCATCGGGAAGGCCAAGACCCAAGCGTGGGGAGAGCTCCTCGCCACCCTTGACCGGGATCCATGGGGGCGCCCATACCGCATGGTTATGGGCAAGCTCAAACCATGGGAACCCCCGGTCACGGAGAGCATGGACCCTCAGCTGCTGAGGGAGGTCGTCGACACCCTCTTCCCTGTTACGGAAGAGGTCCTACGACCCCCGCAGGCTCCGGCGGACCCGAACATCTGGTCCGCCGAGATGAGGGTCACTGCCGAGGATCTGGCCTGGGCCGTCGGGAGGCGCGGTGCGAAGAACACCGCACCGGGCCCTGACGGTATCCCGGGCCGAGTATGGGTCCTGGCCTCGGACGTCCTGGGGACCAGACTCAGGCGGTTTTTCGATGGCTGCCTCGAGTCTGGTCAGATCCCCCCGGGGTGGAAGCGGGGGAGGCTGGTCCTCCTCCGCAAGCCGGGTAGGCCGGCGGACTCCCCGTCGGCTTACAGGCCAATCTGCCTGCTCGACGAGGTGGCGAAGCTTTTTGAGAGGGTAGTAGCTCGCCGCCTCGCCGGGCACCTGGCTGGGGTGGGCCCCGATCTGGCAGATTGCCAGTTCGGCTTCCGGGTGGGATGCTCGACGATCGATGCGATCGGTCGTGTGAGGTCCCTCTCGGGCGCGGCCGTTTCCCGCGGCAGGGTGGCGTTGGCGATAAGTCTCGATGTCGTCAACGCCTTTAACTCCCTGTCCTGGGACAGGATAGGCGAGGCGCTCGAATATCATCGAGTGCGTCCCTACCTGCGGCGCGTGATCGGGGCCTACCTGAGCGATAGGTGGGTGGATTGGCCGTCCCAATACGGGGTAAGCCGAGGGAGGAGGGTGTATTGCGGGGCTCCACAGGGATCGGTGCTAGGACCGATCCTGTGGAACCTCGCATACGATGCGGTCCTCCGGGTGCCGCTCCCCCGAGGGGTCAGCGCCACGTGTTACGCAGACGACACGTTGGTGCTGGCCGAGGGGGAGGAGTGGGGGAGGACCGCCCGCCTCGCAGAGGTCGGAGTGGCACGCGTCGTGGCAGCGATTGAGCGACTGGGGCTGAAGGTGGCCCCACAAAAGACGGAGGCCATATGGTTTTACGGCCCCCGTCGACGTGGGAGACCGGCCCAGTCGCTCATTCGGGTAGGTGGCGCCTGCGTCCAGGTGGGGACCGAGATGAAGTATCTCGGCCTCACGCTGGACCGCGCCTGGTCCTTTGGCCGGCACTTCGACCGTCTGGCCCCCCGTGTTGAGGTAGCGGCGGCCATGTTAGGCCGTCTGCTCCCCAACCTCGGGGGACCGGAGGAGAAGGTTCGCCGCTTATTAGCGGGAGTGGTGCTGATGATGGCCCTTTATGGGGCCCCGGTTCGGGCGGACGACCTGATGGCCAGCAGGCGCAGCAGAATGTTGCTGCGCCGCGTACATCGCAAGCTGGCCATCAGAGTCGTCCGCGGATACCGCACCGTCTCCTGCGCGGCGGCGAGCGCGCTGTCGGGGCTGCTACCCTTCCAGGTACTGGCGGTGGAGAGCGCGGAGACGCATAAACGTCTCCGCGAGCTCCGCGACCGGGGGGGGGGGGGCAGCGGACGGTCGCGGCCATTAAGGACCGGGCGAGACGGCTCTCCTTTATCGAGTGGCAGAGCTGGCTATCAGAGGCAGCCAATGCCGCTCGGAGAGCCGTCGAGGCCGTCCTGCCGGTGCTCCCGGAGTGGAGAGGCAGGGCGGCGGGCAGGCTCACCTACCGAATGACGCAGGTTTTCACCGGGCATGGTTGCTTCGGTGAATTCCTGCGTCGGATCGGGAGGGAGGCCACGGGGGGGCGGACACGGAGGGCACGGCGCAACACACCCTGGAGGTGTGCTCGGCTTGGTCCGAGGAGCGCCGTGTCCTCAGAAATGAAATCGGGGGGGAATTGTCGCTGGCAACCATCGCGAGAAAGATGGTCGGCAGCATCAGCGCGTGGAACGCGATGCAGCAAGTGATGCAGCAGAAGGAGGCCGCGGAGCGGGGTCGGGAACGTGCTTCCGACCCCGCCCGCCGGGGGAGGGGGAGGGGCAGGCGGGGCGGTGTAAGGCCCCGTCGCCAGCCTCCCCATGGGTAGGTGTGACGGCGGCGCTCGGGGGGAGAGTTGTATTCCCCCCGAGCGAAGCCGGCCGATTGGCTGCGGCCAACGCCAGAGCGATCGTGGCGCGGAACATTGTGTTTCCACGCCACGATCGCAGGGGATCGCAGGCGGAAGAGGGTGGGGGCCCGTCCGCCGGCGTGAGCGATCCCGATGTGGAGGCGGCGTTGCAGTGTGACCGCTGCTACGCCGCCTGGAGGTATGAAGGGGGGGTCCGTCTGACCCCCCCGAGGATGGGGCGCATTCTGCGCCTCGGCGTTGGGAGGGCTCCGAGTCGTGTCCTTATGGGGTTCCCGGAGCCCTCCCTTACACGCCAGAGGATCGGTCACCGTGGAGGTTTTAGTGGGTAAGAATCCCACACTACCCAGGACCCCCCCCCCCCCCCCCCCCCCCCCCCCCAAAGGGCCCGGGGTGCCTTTTGAAGGTTTCCTCCACGTAAAAAAAAAAAAAAAAGAAAAAAAAAAGGGTTAGGTTGGCGGGAGTCGATCGAACGAGTTATGTTGGAAGTCCCAGCGGCGTATTCTTTTCGAACTGTCCTGGTAACTTTTTCCGAGTCCCAGCGGCGTATAGCTTTCGCCGAATCTAGTGACTTTTCCGAGCATAGCGGCGTACTGCGTTCTGTATCCTTTTTTATTTTTTCTTACGCGCCTGCACACGTACTTTAAAATTTTTTTTCTATGTACCAGCGGCGTATGGCTTTCCGAAAAAAGCAAAACGCTTTAAAGCAAAAAAAATTATACGCTTCATGCATCGAGCTATACTATACAGTGTGTTTCACCACCCTCGTCAAAAATTTTAAGGGGTGATTCTACAAGCCAAAATAAGACGAAAATCAAGATTAAAAAAATTGCGTCCGAGGCTTCATTTTTGAGTTATCGATGTGCAAAAAACGGGCCAAAAACGCCTGTCCATCGGCAGCACTCCATACACGCGCAGTGTCTGGCATCGCGCGCCAAGTTCTCCGTACAGAGTGCTCGCTCACCGATGTAACAGAAACTATGCCATACCATACGATGCGACAAGTCATTACATTCTTGCGACAATTTATGAAGAAACACACACCTTTCGTTGGCGGCATTAAACCTGCCTACTTGAAAAAATCCACAAGGGCATATCAAAACTCGCCTCACGGGATTCTCAAGCAGAGAGGGTGAATGCAATTTCTAATTGACGATTTTGTCCAAAA
>CAKAJE020002146.1:322500-376094 GCA_916610135.2 Macropis europaea
CCGGACGCGGTCCTCCCCGCCTTCCTAAGACCGCTCTTTCGATCCAGCCGCTTCTGAGCACAATTGCCTCAGTCTTGCGCGCTAAGATCTCCAGTTTGGCCATGCTACACCATGCTAGAATGTGATTTACGATTCGCTGCGATTTTTCCTCAATTTCGCGTCTGCTGTTGCCGCCCACAACGACTTGGAAGTCGTCCGCGTAGGCGACAAAGCATTCTCCGAATTCCCTCTCTACTGATCTCAGAAGATCATCGAATTGGAGGTTCCAGCTGTCAGGGCCGAGGACAGAGCCCTGTGGGCATCCCCTCGTTGCCTGCTTGGAGACTTCCGTTGTCCCTATTTTGAGCTTCACACGTCTGTCTGTGAAGTAACTGGAAATTACTTCAAAGACGTTTCGCGGGCAGCCCCTCGATTTAAGATTTTGCAAAACTAACGGCCACCAGACATTGTCAAACATTTCTACAATTGCATCTTCCGTCGACTTTTCGGGACGGAACCCGTATTGCCGTTCGGATATCTTTCCCGGTGCTGTTGCTGTCTGGCTGAGTCTCTTCTTGATGAGCTTTTCAAACAGTTTTCCTATGGCGGAGAGGAGACAAATCGGTCAATAGGATTTAGGATCCTTCTCGTCTTTGCCTTCACCCTTCAGAAATACTCTGAGGGAGCCTTCCTTCCAGGTGGAGGGAAAGACGCCCCACTGAAGGCATCCGTTAAAAAGCCGTACCAATTGATCGGGAATTATTTTAACCGCTGCTTTCAGCGCTCAGACCTCAACGAGGTCGAGGCCTGGTGCTTTGTTATATTCGAAAGTCTTTACGGCCACCGCGATTTCCGGTTCCGTGACAGGATCGGCATCTGCAGTGTCTGGCGCGAAGCGTGCGCTTTCCCTAATTACTCGTTGCTCAGGCGAGTCACTTTCCTCCTGATCATCTGGGACGTTCGCATCCAAAAGTAAGCTGGCACTTTCGTATAAGTCTATCCTCATTTCGTTACCACGCCAGAGAGTACTAAGCACTCTCTCAACCCGGAGCTTCTGTGCTTGGAGTTTGTAAACGATTCCCCAAGGCTTCGAGTTGCCGTTCGACGTCACATAATCTTCCCAGCTTTTGAGCTTTGTCTTCTTCACTTTCTTGCTGTATGCCCGCAGCGAAGTACGGTATTCCAGCTTTTTCTGAAGGCGAGTCGACTCGTCACTTTCCTTTTGGTATTCGCAACGTTTTCGGTAAGCGGCTTTTTTGAGCTTTGTGAGCTAACGCGCCCACCACGCGTTGGATTTTCTAAAAACGCGTTTTCTTGGCATTGACGCGGTGCAGGCATCCATGATGACGCCTGTGAGCGTCTCTGCCACTCTTTCTACATCTCCTGCGGAATCGAGCTGGAGATTTTCAAGCCTCGATCGAGAAAGATCGGCCAGGCTTTCGGCGTATCGCTCCCAATCGGCTCGACAAGTGTAAAACCGGTTGTTTGCTGTACACCGTTCTGCCGCTGTAGGCTTTGGGATCCTCAGCCAAATGTCCACCGAGTTATGATTACTGTTGGTCCAGTCGCATCTAACTTTCCAGCTCCTGATGAATCGGATCATGGAGGGTGACGCCAGGGTCACATCGATGAATGATGAACCCCTTGTCGACCAATAAGTTGGCGGCTGTGCAACATCGTTTACAATTTCCATGCCGAACGTCCGAATGAGCTCCTCGAACAGGACACCTCTGTCGTCGGTGGTCTGGGGTCCCCAGAGTGATGACCGGGCGTTGGCATCTAACGACACTAACAGCCTCTTACCCCTCAGTGAACTGAACACCGTCTCGAGGTGTCTGAGGTGCAATTCGATCTCGTCACAGTATTGAAAATAGCATGATACGGCGTAGAACGAAAAGCCAGGCGCTAATACTTCCACACAGACGCAGTGTGTCGTACTGAGTTGCGAGACGAAAATCATTTGAAACTGAGGGTTACAAATGGCTGCCGCCACCCACGGATAGTGTGAGCTTACAGCTGCCACCCTCAGTCCCGTTCCTAGTCCACAGATGGTGTGACTCGAGCACTGCTGCTTGACGTATGGTTCCTGCAATAACAGGACGTCTAAGTGCTTTTTGCCAACGAGTTCGCGCACCGCGCCCATTACCACAGCTGAGTGTTTCATGTTCAACTGGAGTACCCTAATTCCCGTGGTCGCGATGGCGGAAACCGACGCTATAGGAGGCTCCGGTAGCCTGTTTTCGGTGTTTTCGCGCGTGTGGGGTTCTGTGGGTATCGCGTTTGGGGTTCTATTGTCCATAATCAGTTTTTGAGATTGAAATAACTCGGGTTGTTTGTTGGTATGGGTCTTACAAACCATAGTCAGTTCGTGAGAGTACGTGGTTTATCGCGTCGATGTGGGAGGGGCATTCCCTGTCTGTTGTGCTGTGATTGTGTGGTTTGCCATACTTTTTATAGTTGGCACACACTGCCTGCTTACTTTTGTTTGTGCAGTTTTTATATGTGTGGTCGGTAGATGCGCAGTGTCCGCATACGTCCTTCTCACTTTTACAGAACTTTGTGGTGTGACCGTAGTTTTGACACTTGTAGCACCGTGTTGCTGCGACGTAATCCTGTACTCTGCAACACTGCCAGCCTACGTAGAGTCGTTCCTTTTTTATTAGAATTTCCCGGACTTCTCGCGAAGTCTCCAGGACCCAGTTGCAGGTGTCTTTGTTCTTATCACCTGTTTTGAAGGACAGTTTGACCTGTTGTTTGTATTTTTCCTTCTCTCTCGGTTCCATATTTTGCAGCATGGATTCTTCTTTCTCAGTACTGGGTACTCCGTAGACGATGATCCTCGGGTTCTTCTTTGCTGGAACTCCTACTACGAGTCCGGCAGCCTTTAGCTTGTCATTCGATAGGAGATTTCTGGCGTCGGTGTCTGTCGCAGTTTCGACGAGAACGCCGTTGCCTTGGATCTTCCTTACGCTCCTCACATTTATGTTCTGTTCCATCTGAGAGACAAGTTTTTTGAGTGCCTCTTTCGTTTTGTCACTCGATTCGAACATTGTCGTGTCCTTTGGTCTGATTAGAACGACATTTGCGGGGTTCTTTTTCAGGTTTTGAGACGGTTGCAGCATTGGTCTTGATACCTATGCGCTGGGCATACGTCATCTCGCCTGTTTGTGCCTGTCGTATGTGTGTGATTGATGTGGGTCTGTATGGTTTTGTGTTTTCCGGTCGCATTGTTTTTAGGGCAGCAATTTCTCCTTGCAAGTGGCTGTTGGCTAACAGTGCCTCTTGTAGGATGTGTTGGAGCTTAACTGCCTTTGCCAGCACGTATTTTGTTGTGCTGAGGTCGACGCCGTTATCGGGGTTCGTGAGGTGGTTTAGCAGACACTTCTGAATATGCGCGACTTTCTCTTTGAGGTCCGTTGTCCTTGTCTTCTGTTTGTCCTCGGTTAGTCCACTTGTCTGTTCGTCGTTGGTTGCTGCTTCTGTCTTCTTCTTTGGTGGTGGTTTTACCGTGGCGTGCGAGTTGTTACACGCGTGAGGGCCTGATACTGCATCGGAGGATGATATCCTCCTTTTCAGTCTCTGCTTTGTCCTCTTTCGTGTCACTGTGGTGAAATCGGAGTCCGACGATTCGTCCTCCATGGCGGTCTGCGTTGCTGCTGTTGTCCTCTCGCTCCCGAGGTGGCGCTCCAGTTCCTGGTTGTTGGATGTCCGGATGGTTTCGTTGGTCGGCGGGATTGCCGCCGTCCAATCCAGTGTGGTCTTCTACTGGAATCGGCCAATCGCAAGTCGCTTGCGAGGTCGCGCCAGCCAATAGCGTGCTGCCGCTGCAGCGTCGGTCCAATCAGTGTCCTCTGGTCGCTGACCAACCAGGGGCGTCCTACCGTTGGCTCCGGCCAATCAGGGGCGTCCTACCGTTGGCTCCGGCCAATCAGAGACGTCCTGTGGCTATGACCGCGCCGCCTGCTGGCCGCGTCGGGAACTACCGCGCGCCACCTGGCGAGCGCGTCTGTAACAAAGGTGGCGTCCAAGATGGCGTCCGCACCTGTCACTTTTGATAAATATACACTTTTCCTGCACTTAAGTCACTGCTTTCGCACTGGATCTTTTGCAAAATGCGCGGAACCACTTCACGATCACTTTGTGCAAGTCTCGAGTCACTGGCTTGATTGTAAAGTCCGGAAATCGACGTTGGACCGTCCGGGTCGTGACGCGCGACGCTTCGTCGGCCACGTGGAACGATTTTCGTCGATTATTTCCACAAGTTCCACTGAGCGATCGATTCTTATATCACAAAATGTTTGGTTCCGCTAGCACTATGCACTGATACAGTCCGAATAACTTTCCTCTCGCGTTTTTCCACTCCTCTCTCGATTTTTCTGCGGAGCGACGTGACGCACGTCTGTTCTCGTCAAAACCAAAATAGCGTGTCGTAGTAGATAGGAACATTATTTTATTATTTATTAAGCCAAATGTTGTTGCGGCTATCGAGCGTTAGCTCATTGCCGCCTCGCGTCTGAAATTTCCTGAATTTTTGTCTGAAAGTTTAATTTTTGAAGGGTTGATATGAGTTACTGTTTGCAATGATGTAATATTTGTTTAAGAGTAATTATTTTTTTTTTGTTTTTAATACGTATTATATTATATGTGTTTACGTACACCTCCAGACATAACGCATTCATACACTCACCTGCACGTATACTTTCACACTGCCTCGTGCCTAACTATATATTTTCCCTGATACATACCCACACAATACGTACGCATATTGCACACACTCGCTAACACACTTACATACACATTCACTCGTATACATGCACACATACTCATATTCGCACACCTTTCTTGCACATGCGCCCACACAAGTACACTGACGTGAATACATAATCACGTATACACATATCCACGTTACAAATGCATTCATGCACCATTCGTCTACTCACATTTACAAACACACTCATACACATACATACATAAGCATACATCTACATTCAAACGCACCCAAAACATGTTCAATCAACCTCACATACACGTAGGCAACTACATTTATACTCATTTACACATATACACGCCTAATTTTATACACTCGTTTGCATTCATTCACTTTCCTCTGCTTGTGTTATCTGTACTGTATATTTACTTCTATTTTAAATTATTGTACCTTTTACTTTTTAGTTATTCTGTTATTTCATTAATTTTATTTTTATTTATTTATTTATAGGGCCACTTAGCCGTCAGTTATTATCCTGCCATTGTCCGTCCCTGCCACGTGGAGGCGGGCCCTCTATCTATTCCCGAAGCCAGTGTATAAGTCACGTTTTTGGAATACTTCGTTTGAGAATTTTGCGAATCTCACAAAGTTTTCTTTAGTATTTATCAGGTATTCTTTACAGGTATCGTTTGAGAGTAGCTCAGAATATCTTATCGAGTCATATAGATTACAATCATACAATACATGGTTAATATTCTCTTCAGAGTTTGCGCATCTAGGACAATGCGCAGAATCGACGATTCTTCTTGTGTGTAGTGACTTGTTTAGTGGTCCGCAACCCGTCAACATGTAGACGCAATATCTGCCAGGATTGAACCAATCCCGTTGTGACGCAGATTTTATATTTTTAATAAATTCGAAAGTAGCTCGACCTAGCGTTTCTGCCTCCCATTTAAGTTGCCAAACTCTGTTAATTTCGTTGTCTATTTTAGAGATCTCCTGTGTTATGTCCACGCTGTTAGATAAGCTGTCCTCTCGGAATGAATAATTTCTCCAAGACGTCGTTAAATTTCGTCTCACTCGATTTATGATGCCTTGTCTCGCGATGGCAAGTTCTAACGGTATTGAGCCAGAAATTACTTGCAGAGCAGCTGTAGAGGTTGCTCTGGACGCTTTTGTTACACTAAGGAGCATTGATCTTTGTGCTGCTAGTAGATTTCTGCTCACAAATGCTGTTTCAGCCTTATTGTACCAAAACGACGCACCATAAGTGACAATTGGCAAGACCACCGATTTATACATCACCTTCATAACATGGTTCTTTATACCCCATTCTTCTTTCGAGGTTTTTTTAATTGACATAACAAAACTCACAATTTTGTCCCGCAGATATCGAGAGTGTGCAACGAAATTCATTTTTTGATCAATAATAATTCCTAGGTACTTTATTTGAGTGCAGTATTTAACATTAGATGCGTTTATAATCAGTCTGGGCATTCTCTCTTTGTTCAGTTTACCTTTGACCAGCATAGCTGAAGTTTTTGATAGGGAGACTTTCAATTTATGAGTTGTACACCAATCGGATAGGATATCCAAAGCTATTCTTCCACGATTTTCAATTTCGATTGTTGAGCTGGCCTTAATTAGTAAAACTAAATCGTCGGCATACGCGATTGCTTCAACTTTGCATTCGTCAAGCTCTTCTTCAATTTTGAGTAGAAGTGCATCCATGCACCAGTTCCACGCATTGGGCCCAATAATCGACCCCTGGGGGCAACCTTTTTCCATTTTTCGCGCAATTTGTTCAAATTTCGATTTAACCATCATTTTTCTATTGCTAAAATACTCGTTGATAATATTAATCAGATGGCTACTGCACTCAGCTTCAATGAGTCGTGATTTAATTGTGGGCCACCATAGGTTGTCGAATGCACCCTCTATGTCCACGAACAGCGCCACTACATATTTCTCATCGGACGAAATAATACCTTTCCTGAACTGTAAAAGAGCATCTTCTGTGGATTTCCCGGTAGTGAGTCCAAACTGTCTTGAACTTTTTGGCCTTTCTCTGAGTAATTTCTTTCAATCCGGTTGACAATAATACGTTCGTAAATTTTACTTATGGTTGGAAATAGTGCAATCGGCCTGTACGAATTTATTTTGCGTGTTACAATTCCACAGTTTTTTGATTATTTCAGGAGCAAAAAGGTCCGCTCCAGGGGCTTTCTTATTTTTACATTTGCGGATGGCCGCACCAATTTCGCATAAACTAATAGGCTCTTCTAAGTTAAAATTTTTATATTTGCTATTTTTAGATTTAGTATTTCTATGTGTTTCAATTTCCACAGACTTAATATTTTTTGGTACACATTTATCCAATAGCACGTTAACAGAATCTTTCCAACTAGTTGTAATTTCGCCGTTAGGAAGAAGTAAGGAACATAAAAATAGTGTTTTTCGGATCTTATCTCTTGCGATTTTATACACAATGCTCCAAGGATCTTTGTTACCTTCTACTGAGACAAAATTTCGCCATGTTTCACGTTTGGAATGTTTTATTTCAGCAACATATTTATTTCTGGCTCTTCTGTACTTTTCTTTAGATTCTTCCAACAAATTTGTGAATCCAAGCCTTCGAACCCTCGCAAGCTGTTTTTTTATATCTATTTGCGTCTTTTCTGAGATCTGAGATCTTTTTATTCCACCACGGGGCAGATCTATTCGATTTCTTTTTCTTTGGCATGGATTCATCACAGATATTTCCTAGGCTCTCGTTGGAGAGTTTTAATGCTGCTATCGGGTTGGCGTCTGCTAATTCATTTAATATATGTTCACTAAAATTATTATTAACTAAATTCCGGAATTGTTCCCAGTTAGCTTTTTGGAAATTATATCCTACTTTTTGAATTTCTAAATTACGAACAGATCATTCAAATGTTACATAAAAAATAATCAAGTTATGATCACTAGTGGTACATTCTAATGATACCTGCCAGTTGGACAGCTTTCCCAACAGGTTACCACTGACGATGGTCAGATCGATATTGGATTCACCTACAGTCGATGAAAAAGTTGTTGGATTGTTTGGCTCGTTAATAATGTACAGCTGGTTAGATAACAGGAATTCTTCTGAGATTTTTCCGCGTTTATCACAGTTATCCGAAAACCAAGTTTCAGACTTTACATTTGAGTCCGCAGTGATTATTATTTTGGAGTCGTTACCAAGCTTTCTAATAATGTTTTCTATTTTGGACAAGAATGGTTCAATTGGCATAGACCATTGGCAATATACGTTAATAATATATAACTTATCGTACTGTGTCAACACCTGGAAACACATTACATGTTCGGATTCCTCATAGGTGTTCTGGAATGTTTCCATTTTATTTTCGACAACTACTGCTGCTACCCACGGATTGCTTAAAGTCGGTTGGACGATTTTCAAGCCCTGTGACGTATACCCCCGGGCTATTCCTTTAAAGGTGTACGGTTCCTGTATACATAGAATATCTATGTCGTTCTCTCGCATTTGCAATTCTAGATCAGCAGCAGCAGCCATCGACCTTTGAGCATTAATCTGGGCGAATTTTAGTCCCATTGTATTTTGTTCTTATACAGCTCCAGGTGCTTTATATATTCCAGACATTCTCTGCTTCTCACGTTGTGACTGATTTCTTTTCTTTTGGTACGAATACAGTTGACACACTGTGGATGTTTCTTACGCGTACACTGGTCTCTTAAATGCTCTTTACTTCCACAGGTTTCACACAGTTGGTCGGGCGCACTACACACTTTGGCTATGTGTCCATAGCCATGACACTTAAAACATTTTGTTATTCTAAGATATTCTTTAATTCTGTGTCTGGTCCACATGAGGAAGATTCTCTCCCTATTGATGAGATTGCTAAAGAACCGTCCAGGCACCCGGACGATCCAGTTAACGTTATTATTTTTCGTTTTAAACATCTGCCTGAAAATTACGTTGCTTCTAAGCTCTTCCAGGGCAGTACTGTCATAGTTGTCAAGTTCAAAGTTTTTAGTAATAAAATCTTCTTTTAATTCATCCGCATTATATTCTTCATTGACATCATATATTATTACTGAAGGGCTTATCTCTTTGGACGATCAATCTTCAATCCAATTTCTTCTAATTTAGCATTTTTTATAATTTCGATATCTTTCTTATCATTAACTTCCATTACAACACCTTTTTGTCTCATCTGCCGAATTCCACGTACTTTTAATTTGTTCCTAAAATTATTTAATACCTTTGTTAAATCTGCTTTAATTTCGTCACTGTTTCTATTGTCTTCTACTTTATTAGATTTAATCAATAAGACTTCATACTTTTCCTTTTTATCATATCTTCTTTTTGATTCAGGTAATTGACCCAAAGGTCTTGCTGGGTATCTTAACGACGCAACTTGCGCAAAACTTTTACTACTCTCTATTGGAGAACTATTGTGTTCTAATGCCACTTCTAACTTTTCTTTTTCGAGAACAACATTCTGTAGTTTTCCGTCCAATGTATTCCACTTTTCCAGAATAAATTTAATGGCTGTTCCGTTCACTTTGTTATGTTCGCAGAAGAGGAACTCTTTTAGTTTGATTCTTTCTTCTCTTATCTCGTCGAGAGCTGTTCGTTTAGGAGCTGCAGTCGCAGCGCAGTTATCGTCTGCAGTAACAGTTTTGCGCTTTTTTGCAGTACGTCTGTTTCGAGTGTTCACTTCGTCTGTAGTAGAGGAAAAAGAACTACACCTACTACGCTCCAAACTAGGAGGATCGATCATCATTTGATCTGTAAGGTCCTCGTCTCGCGTTGCAGTTGCTCTACGTGGGGCGACGCCGCTTCCTCCGCCGCTTACCACGTCCATCTGTAGGTCTTCGACTGCCGGCCCAGTGGATCGACCGACAGAAGGGGCTGTTTTACCAGGAATGCCCAACCTGCTTCCGAGGCTACGCTCTTGGTCCCTGTCCATGTTGGTTTCCCCTTTTAGTCGCCTCTTACGACAGGCAGGGGATACCCTGGGGCTATTCTAACCCGGCCGCAGACGGGGAAGTAGATAGGGACAACAACAACAACGTGTCATTGTTTAACGTGCGGTATATACCCCTAGGGTCTAACCACACGGCCGCCATGGGTGAGGGATTGGGATACGCCCAATCAGCGCACTCGCGCCGAGGCGCGAACTACCAGTACAGTACCAGGCTGTAGGGCCTGATACCAAGCCACTGGTCGGACCGAGCGACTTTCCACACTCTACCAGCTAAGCAGGCTGGTACCCGAGCTGTTGGTACGCAGCTCACCCGTCGGAGCCCTGGAAAAAGGGGCCCCTTGCCAGCGTGTGGCCAAACCACTGCCCCCGCGATGGTCCTACCCATGATCAGGCCAAGCGCCTTGGGGGCGCCTGATCCCCGCGGTTCCAGTCACGATCATTGGTCAGATCTGCGCGGCCCTTCGAGTGCGTGGAGACGCTACCCTCCAAGGGACACGTACAGGAATCGACCACAATGGTCTTTCAACCTGTATTGTCCCCCCTGCGCCCTCAGTCACCCTCTCATTCACACTCACGCATACTTCGCATTCGCTTCAAAAACACATACATCGCAAACTTACTAAAGCATTCATACGTTTCCTTGCATCCCAGTACACCGCTTACATCCACGCTACCATCTGCAGTTACAATCACTTCACATTCACTCAGGTTTCGGGCATCCTCGTACAATGGACACCGACTCAAAACGTGTCTCCAATCCTCACACTCTGCTCCACACATACATCGTTCACTCTCAGTCAATCCTCGCTTCCATAAAAACCCATTCATACTACCGTGCCCGGTCAGCAGGTAGCACACATACAAGGCAGGCTCAAACAAACCACTCCTTTCAGCAAACCTTACATTCCTAATATATTCATACGTCACTCGACCCTTCGTACATTCATGACACCTATTCTGCCACCCCTCATACACCCACAAATTCAACAATGTCTTACATTCATCCAAGGATCTCTGACATACATCCTCATCGTTATTACATCATTCGCACCAAGACTCATACCATGTTTCACTCTATACCATACACCCCTTCTCACACACTCCAGGTCCCAAGGTACTGCACCCATCAGGACCTGCATCGCCTCAGTCGACACAGTCCTACACACATTCAAACACGCATACATCACGACTCACTGGCATCTATTCATCAATTCCCTTGCATACTTGAACTGCATCACATCATACCACACACTCGCACCATACATAACGCATGCCATGAATAATCCTCTATAGAGGACCCTCACGGCACGCTTCCTCATACCCCATTCGCTCTTCAGCACTCGCTTCATTTGTTCTACCACATTCGTAATTTTCATTCTCACGTATTCTAGGTGCACCTTAAAGTGCACCCTCTCAGTCATTCAAACACCCAGATAATTCACACGTTCAACATACTTGATCACTTTACCATTCATACGCACACTCGGACATCTTGTTCCAGACAGGCTTCCTTTCATCAACATCATCACAGTTTTACTCTCAGACACACTAACACCCACACTAGCACCCTATTCATACACCAAACGCATCCATTCCGTTCCCTTTCGCTCTAATTCCACTCGGTTTTGTCCATCCACCAATAAACACAAATCATCCGCATACGCCACACACTTACATTCACACTCCTCCAAGCTCCGCAGGAGCCCATCCATCATCAAATTCCAAATAAAGGGTCCACAGATGGACTCCTGCGGACAGCCACGCTCTACATCCTTCCACGCTACCCCATTCACACCAATCATACAAACCTTTCTCTCCTGGAAATAGCTCCGCCACAGAGCTATTTCCTCGCATCGAACCGCTTCCAGCTTCTCAATCACACTCTTCCACTCCAGATTGTCAAACGCACCCTTGAAATCCACAAACACACCTAACACATACTTATACTCATTCTCTCTCACAGCTTCTCTCATACACCTCCATGCACTCTCAGTCGACCGACCCTTGCGAAATCCGTGCTGCGCCTCACACATTCTGCCATTCAACTTTCGCTCAAGCCTTCCAACCATCATTCGCTCCAAAGTCTTACCCAGCACGGACAATAGGCAAATCGGTCTATATGACGCAGGGTCAGATCGCACTTTCTCCGGGAACTTTAACAACACAACCACACTCGCTTTCTTCCATTCTACGGGGAAGGTCCCTGTGCTCAAATACACATCATACACTCTTTTCAGCTACTCGGGAATCGCCATCCATATCACACGCAACATTTGAGCATTCACTCCATCCAACCCAGGTGCCTTGCGCAGTTTCGCCTTCCTGACGGCCTCATTCACCTCGTTCCATTCAAAGGTCTTCTCTTGTATACCTTCATTCTCGCTCAGCACAGCCACCTCTCTCACTCCTGAGACTGGGAAAAATCGCTCCATCAACATACTCGCACTCTCTCTCCAATTACTCGCCGACACACCATCCACTGCTATTGCACTCAGCCTGTCTCTCCGAGCTCGGCCTCGACACAGTCGATACACAGCCCCCCACGGATCCAAGTTGGAGGACTCACACACAAATTGCCTCCAATTTTCCTCTTTCGCTCTCCATAACTCACGCTTGTACTCATTTAGCACTCTTTTATGCACACGTATCCTTTCATCTACATTCATTCCTCTCTTTCTCGCTCTCTGAAGCAGTTTCCTGCTTCTCCTCACGCTCCGCTTCAAACACTCTAACTCTTGCGTCCACCATTTAATCTTGCTCACACTCTTTCGTTTCACTTCTTTCAGTCGTCTACTATTCGCTCCTTGGATCCATAAGTTCACGATCATAAACATTCTTTCGGCATTCATTTCATCAATAACACTACCGCCATCCAGCCACGCACTTTCTCTCAGATCGTTTACATATTCTTCCCAGTCCACATCCACACAAGACCATCTTTTCCCTATATAACACACATCCATCTCGTTCGGCACTTCCATCCTCTCGATCAGGATCACATTGTGATCACTGATCCCCCAATCATTCTTCACTTCCCATTCAAACCGGCACCCAGCACACACATCATTCACTATCGTTACATCTATATCACTCTCACCTCTCATTCCCGAGAAAGTATAAAACTCACTCGGCTCATTCAACACAATCATTTCATTCACGACAATTCATTCTTCCAGTATCCTTCCCCGCAGCTCATTCTCCCTACTGCGACCCCCGCCCTTGCTAAACCACAAGGGGGAGATCGCATTAGCATCCATTCCAAACATCACTCGCTTCCCTCTCACGTAAATTCACGCACTCTGTCCATGTATGCCAGGTAAGGCTCAATGGGATGGCCAAACCGGCAATACATGGACACGACATACATTTCGCCAAAGTCCCCTTTCAGCCACACGCACACACCATACTCATTCGTACACTCACGCACACACATAGCTTCCACACTCACGCCACACACCACTACTGCAGCCTTAACCGATCCACTCTCACATACAAACATATCTCATCCAAGGGGTAATCCCCGCACACATCCATCAGATACATATGGTTCCCGCAGTAGTGCCACACACACATCGCGCTCCATCAACATTGTCCCTAGATCACACATAACCGCATACGCTCTCTGACAATTACACTGAACTATACGCAAACTCACACTAGTCATCACTTATTCTGTTCCTTTCACGCTCCATCAGACGAACATATTCAGGACACTCGGTGGACAAAACCGAGTGATCACACTTACTCCCTTTTATTTTGCAGTTCCTACATTCGTTCTTCTTTTTGCATCCTTCTCGGAAATGCCCGCTTTCACCACATTGCTGACACAGACGCTCTTTCACACAACATTCACGCATCATGTGCCCAAATGCATAGCACTTGTGGTACCTCAACACACTCACGAACTCTTTCACCTTACATGCACTCGATTTCACATACACTCTTCCTTCTTGCAACAAGATGTCCTTAATGCCCACACTCACTTCTACGATTACATTTCCTACACTCGCTCCTTTCTTGCTCACTCGATTTACGACTTTCACTCTCTGTTTGAACTCAGCCTCAGTCACACTAAATCTCGCATTCTTTACATTCCTCTCATACACCTCATTCATGAAATCCTCATTCGTCAATTCATTCGGCACATCGTACACTAGTACCTTGGGCCCTATCTTTCTCGGCAGGTCTACTCTCAAGCCGGCTTCTTCAAACTTCTTACATTCTCTCATCAGGCACATCTCTCTCGCACTCGCTGTCTCTATCAGAATTCCTCCACTTCTAATCTTCCTGACAGCTCGCACACGCACATTCAGAGATCCACTCACATCACGCATCACTCGCTCTTTCACTTGGTCACTCGTCACGCTGGCATCCATATCCTTTGGTTTAATAACCACTGCATGCACACGCTCTTTCGTTTTCTCAGGCTTACTCACATCACTCACACTTTTACCCACAGGCACACCAGACACAATCACGGGACTCACACCGGCCACACTAGCATAACTCATGCCGGTGGTCCTTCTCGCATCAGCACTCATCGTTCTTTCACATTCATCCAGCCTGCCCAGCAAACGCTCATTCTTATTCAATAATTTAATCATTATACCTTCATATTCACTCACGCAGTTCAACAGGTACTCACTCGCTGCCTTAGAGACACGGTTCGAGTCGGTAAACACGTACTTCCTCAGGCGCTCACCGATCTTCCGCATCTCACACAAATCACTCTCGCTATCCATCACATTCTCACACTCACTCTCCGCAGCAGCGATCAGCCGCTTTCTTCCAATCGTTGGGCTGGGGCTCGCTCGGCCCCGCCCACCACCGGCAGAAAAACTCCTCCCTCTGAGAGCTGATGAAATCCCAGCCCCCCCCCCCCCAAGCCCCGAGTTTTACGAATTTATCCATGAAATTCCCACGAGCCGGGACGAACTACACATCACCCCCACGATTATGCTAATCGTGACACACAGTGCTTTCCATCTCTTCTCTAGATACTCCTTGTTTCCATCACTGCCTGTTCGCAGTTCTTTACCTAGTGTCATAATGCCCGCCATAGCCAAGAATGCAAGAAACTGATCTTTGGAACTATCAGCCTGCAACTCAGCTGCACGTGCTATTATGTCAGAGTCTTGTATTGTCTTGGCAATTACGTACCCAGGTCTTTTACTAAAAAGCCAGCATATGCAAGTTGTGATGGCGTCACCTGATGATATGCCCGATCCTGAAGCAAAAACCGCATGCACAGGTGTCCAGTAACAGGCTTCTGTCACGATGGAAAGTCGGATCTCCCTTTGAATTGGGACCACTTCACCTGTATAGCTTCCTGAATTCGTCATTGTGCTTTCACTGATTGTCTTGTCTTAGATTTGACACTTTATTTTTCTCTGTTTGTTGTTCCAGTAGATAGGGACAACCATGTGTCGAGTTTAACGTGCGGTATAAACCCGTAGGGTCCCACCACACGGCCCCCACAGTCGTGGGATTGAGATACGCTCAATCAGCGCATTCGAGTGCAGCATATGCACCCAAACTACCAATCCGCCCCCGGATGACAGTACAGGAAACGACCTTTGGTCGAGGCAAGGCCTTTCTAAACCTCTACCTGCTCTGCAGGCTGGCACCCGAGCAGTTCCGCTGCTCACACGTCGAGCGGCCCGAGCCACTCTACCCCGCGATATGGGGTCACCACTGCCACCACGAATCGAACGCCAATGGTCGGTACGGCACGGGGCGGAAACCCCATCCGCGGGCACACCGACCCCCGTGGTACCAGTTTTCGGACCTTAGGCCCAAGTACAACTGGTCGCACTCTCGCGAGCCACTTCCCAGAGCTTCGCTGCCCGCTCGAGATGCTGTCACATCTCCAAACCGACACGGGTGGGTCAGTTTACCGGGGTCCAGCTCGGATGGGGGGGTGTCGCTGCTCACCCAGTGGAGGCCCGGCACCTACCACCCCAGCCCCAGTAGATAGGGACAGTAGGGAATCTCGTTAATACATTCATGCGCGTCACTAATTAGATGACGAACTGTTTGGCTAGAACCGTTGTTATTTCTGCCTGTAAACAATTTTTCCAGTGTATTCTAGACGACACGCTATTTAGCTGAGCCCGCTGGTAGGCTAAAAATATTCAATAATAATATATATAAAATAAAATAAAAGAAACAAAGATAAGTACATTATATGTTTATATATTGCTGTATGCATTTCTTTTCGCGTAGTTTTTATTCCTGTGTTTTCTTCCTCCAGGGTCAAATTGTCGATTGGTGAGTCTCCATACGGTTTTCATAAACGTGCGGTGTATAGACACACCCCGTTGCATTGATAAATTACAGATGACTGTTCGCAGACCTCTGGGGAGATTGAAAGCGCTTAAGATGATATCATTGCTCGCCATCCACGAACCACGTGCACCGACAACAAGAGGCATTACTTTAACATTAGATACGCGATACGTTGTTTTTACTTTTGCTATGACCTCAGGGGTGCTATATTTTTCTTTCTTTATTTTGTAGGCATTATCCAAAGAGTTCGTTTTTTACTCATACGCGACTGTTGTTTCGAGTATGTAAGCTGTATCGTCTTTTACTGTTACTAAGTCGGGAGCATATCGATCTGATTGTGTATTAATTCTTGGGACTTCTTCGCATTTTAAGCCATTTTTCTGAAGCGAGTCTTTTAGCGTTTTGTTTATATTGTCATGTCAATTGATACGAGTATAGTGAGTTACTGGGCATCGTTGTAAGATATGATATAATGTTTCACGAGTTCCTGCACACGACGGATTTCGGCAGTCTGTATCGCTCATGTATGTGCGCCTTTTGTCGGGAGCAGACCTATTCGTAAACTAATGGCTCCTATGTAGTCTCTACCGCTCCAGAATTTTGGTGGACTATATATCCATGAAGAGATGCCTGATGTCATTGCTCTAAGCCCCGCACCTAACCCAGTTGTGTGTAACTGTTCGAACCAGTGGTTTTGTACTGCACTTTTTGTATTGGAATTAATATCTTTAAGTATTCTTTTTAATTTAGTGAATAGTTGTTGCATAGCTGGTGCTTGCATTATATGTTGCGTTTCATTGTCACCGCGGGTTGCTAAACGTTCGAGTCGGCGCAAGTACACAGAGGAAATGTGTATGCAGAGTGAAGGTATACCTAATCCGCCGCTTTTAACGGGTGCGTGTATATAGGCCGTGGGTGTTGTTTTCGAAAGATGGAGTGTCGCCTTCACGAACTTCACAATGCAGCTGCCGACATATTGCAGTTTCTTTTTATTTATGTCCATGGTTTGCATTCCATGGTGTAACTTCGGTATAAGATGTCGTTGCAAAATGTTTAGTTTTCGCCTAGGTTTTAATGGGCTTTTTTTAAGACGCGCAAGCATTTCTTCCATTCGCGAAGGCGAAGGTGATATAACTCCACGATACGTATATTGGTGACCAAGATATTTTAACTGATTTGAAACACCTAGGGTTGGGACTAGTTGGTTATTAATGCGCAGTAGTGGCTTCGTTTGGATTACAAGTCGTTTAGTTCCTGGAACCGATAGTAGTTGATAGGCTGCACATTTGTCAACATTCACCTCAAATCCATGGTGATGAAAGAATTTTTCTATAATTTCAATATGACTTTGCATTACGGATGGTGAGGGTGCAGCGATTACGATATCATTAGCGAATGCAAGTGCAATGATGTTCACTCCGTTTATTTTAACACCTTCTCTAGAATTTAATTTTTATAGCAAATCATCTAAAATTAGATTAAACAAGAAACCAGACATAGGGTCACCTTGCTTAACACCGCGGCGGATCTTGATAGACTCAGATCGTTTCCCATAGCATTCGAGTATGGTGGACGTATTGCGATATGACTCCTCTATGTACTGGATTGTGTGCCGGTCTGAACCACGTTTAATAAGAGCATCGATTATAGAAACTACAGATACGCAGTCAAAGGCTTTCGCTAGATCTATTGAGAGGATGGTACATGGTTTTGACTCGTTGCGCATGGTTCTAATTACGCTTTGGAGGATCGAATTGTTTGCCATTATACCATCAGTTTTTGTGAACCCGCGCTGGCTATGCGATAAACGAATCTCATTTTCAAGGCGTTCTGTAATAATCTTATTTAGCAGCCGCAGCACTTTGCTTGATATCGTAATCGGTCTCCACTGTTTTCGGTCTTTTAAATTGCCGGATTTAGGGATTAATGTTGTTCTGTTCATTTGAAGAGAAGGAGGAAAATATTTAGCGCCCCAGATGATATTTAACAGAGCTTGCAAATCGGTACGTGACATACTTCTTAGGTGTTCGCGTTTTACTCCATCAGTACCAGGTGCGGATTCTTTGAGTTTGCGTAATGCACTATGAATTTCTACTGGTTTTATTGGTTGAGACAAGTTAATGGTTTCTGGTTGTGTACTGTAGGCAGGTTTCCAGTTTAGTTCTCTATAGGCAAACACTTTGCTATAATATTGTACAAATTCTTTCATGTCTGGTATCTCTGAGAGGTCAATGGGTGAGTTTGATAGAATTTGTTCCGCAACCTGGCCCGGATTCTTTTCGTACAATTTCTGCAAACGCGAGTATTCACTTGCTCTTCTCTTCGCGCGATTTCCTTTAAGTTTTACGTATGACATTCTCTTCGGTTTCTTGAAAATTTTATTTTGTTGTGGTGGCAGACCTGAAATATATTTGTCTAGCTTATCTATTATTTCAATACGCGGTGCGTTGTGCAAAATATTGTCAATAATGGAGGTCATTTGGGGTGTTGTTTTTTCTTGTAGCTCTTGTAGGAGGCTGTATATTCCTATAGAAGCTATATGTTCGCATGGAGTATTAATATTTCCAGAATTAGAGGATGCTGGACATTCAGATGTGGTGCTGAGATCCTCCATTCTATTGCTTCCGTTTTTTACTGCATTTGCATATATGTTCTCAAGTTTATTTATGCATACCCTTGGTGTTAAAGGGCAAATTTTCCGGATAGATTCATTGGATAATTTTTGAATTTCTTTGGCTAGGTGGGTCTTATATATCTGTCTCTGTCTTAATTTTTTGATGCCTTCTACTGGTCGGCCTGTTTTTTCTGATAGATGCAAGTTTATGTTTTTGGATAAAAGATTTTCTCTATTTGGAAGTGAAGCTTCTATGGAGGCTATTGCTACAATTTCGCCGTCTGTGTATTGGGATCTCGAGGAACATTGTCTATTTTCTAATAGTTGAAGGTCTTTACTATTATAGCTTTCAGGGTGAGCTCTTCTTTGGTGTTGTCGCGTACCTGCAAATGTTTTAAATTTCGAGCCACAGATGTCACAGGCATATCCATCAGGTTGCGATGGTGGAGCGTTACATCTTCTGACGTGCTGAGCAGCGCTTGAATAACTTCTACTAGAGAGATTAATATTGCATGAGGGACATACTTCAGGTGTCTTCTTATTCTCTTTGTTCTTTGACGCTAAAGTTATATCTAAAACCAGGGGATTGCATCCGCCCTGGTTGGTGTTTTCCACCATTTCTGCCGCCACTACTTGGGATCGACAGCATCCGAGGCTTGTTTTACTTTTCACTGCAACTGCGTTTTCCCGAAGGCGTGAAATTAGCGGGCTGCAAACCCAGTAGTTCCACTCGGCTTTCGCCTAGTTCGGCCGCCTCCGTTAGCTCGGACCAGGCACATTGTATGGTCCTTTTCCCGGCGCCACGTGACCTTGCGTAAGGGTCGGACGTGGAGGTCGGCCTTGGGGAGGGTTTCCAGACGGAATAGAGGCAAGGTGTTCGTTGTCTCTCTATTCCCTGACCCCAGCATCCCCCATTTGGGCAGGAGCGCGCTTCGCAACACAGTCGGACTTTACAATTTCTTGTACCGTCAAAGCACTGCGAAGTCCACGCGTCTCCTGGGAGCATGACCTCCTTAAGAGAGTCATAGTTGCTCCCGTCGTTTACCCGCGCTATTTTGAATTTCTTCACGTTGACATTCAGAGCACTGGGCAGAAATCACATTGCGTCATCACCATTGGGGGCCATCGCAATGCTTTGTTTTAATTAGACAGTGGGATTCCCCTAGTCCGTGCCAGTTCTGAGCTGAGCGTTGAATGGCGGCCGAAGAGGACGACCACGGCGGCTCGCGCCAACCACGGAAGCCTCGCAGCAAGGAAGATCCGCGGGAGGCCAAGGCACGGGACCGAGCTGGGATCCCGGGTGCGCGGCACGAGACCGCGACCGTTCACCTCGCCCAGGCCCGGCACGTCAGCCAGACCCGCTTCCTGACCAAGCCCGACACGCCCCGCTCCTCAGCGCCAATCCTTATCCCGAAGTTACGGATCCAATTTGCCGACTTCCCTTACCTACATTAATCTATCGACTAGAGGCTCTTGACCTTGGAGACCTGCTGCGGATATGGGTACGAACCGGCGCGACACCTCCACGTGGCCCTCTCCTGGATTTTCAAGGTCCGAGGGGAAGATCCGGACACCGCCGCAACTGCGGTGCTCTTCGCGTTCCAAACCCTATCTCCTTGCTAGAAGTTTCCAGGGAACTCGAACGCTTATACAGAAAAGAAAACTCTTCCCAGATCTCCCGACGGCGTCTCCAGGTCATTTTGGGTTACCCCGACGAACACTCAATGAGGGCCCGAATGGTATGCGGTTCCTCTGCCGGGTTCCGGAATAGGAACCGGATTCCCTTTCGCCCGATGGGTGTGTGCCCATTTGGCAAAACACCTCATCTATATAGGAATTCTCTTAGGGCTTAGGATCGACTGACTCGTGTGCAACGGCTGTTCACACGGAACCCTTCTCCACGTCAGTCCTCCAGGTCCTCGCTAGAGTATTTTCAACTACCACCAAGATCTGCACCGACGGCGGCTCCAGGCAGGCTCACGCCCAGACCCTTCTGCGCACACCGCCGTGACCCTCCTACTCGTCAGGGCTTCATGGTGGACAAGCGGAAAACTCGTCCGACCCCACTTGCCGCTGACGGCGGAGTATAGGCGCGAGTCTTCAGCGCCATCCATTTTCAGAGCTAGTGGCTTCGGCAGGTGAGTTGTTACACACTCCTTAGCGGATTCCGACTTCCATGGCCACCGTCCTGCTGTCTTAAGCAACCAACGCCTTTCATGGTATCCCATAAGCGTCATCTTAGGCGCCTTAACTCTGCGTTTGGTTCAACCCACAGCGCCAGTTCTGCTTACCAAAATTGGCCCACTTGGCACTCTGATTCAAATCTCGTGGCTTCATAGTTCGGACAAGCCAGAGATCTTACCCATTTAAAGTTTGAGAATAGGTTGAGGTCGTTTCGGCCCCAAGGCCTCTAATCATTCGCTTTACCAGATGAAACTCGCAATGAACGAGTGCCAGCTATCCTGAGGGAAACTTCGGAGGGAACCAGCTACTAGATGGTTCGATTAGTCTTTCGCCCCTATACCCAGTTCCGACGATCGATTTGCACGTCACAATCGCTACGGACCTCCATCAGGGTTTCCCCTGACTTCGTCCTGACCAGGCATAGTTCACCATCTTTCGGGACCCAACGTGTACGCTCTCGGTGCGCCTCTTCTCGCAATGAGAACGAGACGCCCCGGGAGTGCGGGGCCGTGCGGTACGCGGCCCATCCTCCCTCGGTCGACGCAAGGACGACCTTCACTTTCATTTCGCCTTTAGGTTTCATTGAGCCCAATGACTCGCGCACATGTTAGACTCCTTGGTCCGGGTTTCAAGACGGGTCCTGAGAGTACCCAAAGCAATAGCGTCGCTGACCGGTAATCGAAGCTTTGGCCAGTCCGAGGACACCGCCGGCCAACAGCTGATCAGGCCCGGGGACGGCGCAAGGTCCGTGAACCACCGGGTAGGAACTGATCGAGCTTGCGGCGGGCCTGACGCAAACACATTCGAAAATGGATTGGTTGCGGCCCGATACCGTCAGAGTACCGTCGCGCAGCCGGCAGGGCGACCGAGGGTCTGTCGCGATCGCGCGAACGCGAGACGCCACAGGCTCCCACTCGGGCCGTAGACCGACACGGAATGGGTCGCGACGTTCTACTAGGGGAGAAGTGCACGACTACGACGCCGAACGTTCGCCGACGGTGGCGTGCCCTCGCCGTGGAACCGCGCGGACGGACCATTCGGGGCATCGCGCACCGACTCGTGTCGACGCCGTCGACGATGAATCTCCCCTTTCGATCTTTTGGGTTTCACAGGTTTACCCCTGAACGGTTTCACGTACTCTTGAACTCTCTCTTCAAAGTTCTTTTCAACTTTCCCTCACGGTACTTGTTCGCTATCGTTATCGTGGTTGTATTTAGCCTTAGATGGAGTTTACCACCCACTTAGGACTGCACTCTCAAGCAATCCGACTCTAAGGAGAGATCCTCCCGTGACCCGTCCCGGTCGCTACGGGCCTGGCACACTCTGTGGGTAAATGGCCCCATTCAAGATGGACTTGGACGCGATTCGACGTCACGGGATAATTGGATCCTCCCGAACACTACATTTCCCAGCGGCAGGACCGCGGGATTCAGTGCTGGGCTCTTTCCTGTTCGCTCGCCGCTACTAAGGAAATCCTTGTTAGTTTCTTTTCCACCGCTTATGAATATGCTTAAATTCAGCGGGTAATCTCGCCTACTCTAAGGTCATCGTACGAGGGGTACAACTCTCTCGGAAAGGAAAAAACGGAGAGAGAGGTTTCGAATCCTTGGCGAAAAGGAAAGCGCAGGCGGAGAGATTCTCCCAGTGAAAGAAAGAAAAAAAAACGGACAAAAAAAACAAAAAAAAATCGAAAGTCTTATGCGCCACGCGCCAACATGTGCCTATTCGAGTGATCGGGAGACTCTCGCAGTACGTCAGCACCCGGAAATTTTAACGCCCGTCCGCTTTCCTCGGATTCCTCACCCCTTCCTTCGATTCACGGCGAAATCGGACGGAAAGCGAGAGGCACGCGCGCGGTCGCTCACACAGACACAGCACATATCCTTCGATACGCGCACACATCCGTCGACTTTAAGTCCCAAAGAACTTGAGCTGACGGGGTGCGCGTTTTTCATATGACTGCGTGTGGTGCGGCGCGGCACGGCCTGCTTCTGCTCTCCCACCGATAGCGTGGTTCAAGGTGGAAATCACGAAAGGAAATCATTCGTGGACTGGACGACCGGGTTGGACGCGCGGTCTCGCGCGATCAACGCACACGTCCGGGGCGACCGACTTTCGATCTTCTTTCTTCGATATGCGCGCACGCACGCACACCTTCCGCTACCACTGCTCTCCCCAAATCCGCTCTCTCTCTCCTCCGTTTTTCTCTCTCTGATCAAGTGCACGAAAGGATGGTCCTTCGAGATCGGCGTTCGAGCCTCGCCAAAGTAGGATCATGCGCTTAAACACTTCCGAGCGTGTTTACGACTCGCATCGATAGTCAAGAGACCGGGGTGCAGAAACGTCGCACTTCGAGCGGACTGTCCTCGCGCGACCCATCGAAGAAACGAGGACGCGTTGGAACGGCGGAGCGAGCAGAGCGCCAGCGGCGGTGTGAACCGCAACACGCAACACAGCGCAATCCTCCTGTTCGAGCTCCGCGCAACGGACCAACGCGACAACGTTTTCGACGACGGGCGCACTGAGAGACACTGTTCGAAATTGTCCGTGCGACGACGACCCACGCGGCGTCGAGATACGTGCTTTTGTAAACGCCGGAGTGGCACTATGTATCCCTGGGCCTGTACGAACGCGTCGATCGGGATGCATATCCGAAAGCTTACTTGAGAGAATCCTAAATCTCCTGATGTGGTGTGGCAAACTCCCGCAACACCTAAGGGAATCTAGAACCACCATGATCCCGAAAAAGCCGAATGCGGCTGACCCGGCCGATTTTCGACCTATTACTGTATCCTCGGGTATAGTGCGTATCCTGCATAAGGTGTTAGCGAGAAGGATAGCAGCGAAGATACGGATTGATTCCAGGCAGAGATCCTTTAGAGATTCGGACGGATGCTCGGAGAACGTTTTTCTCTTAGATCTGGCCTTAAGATACCATCATGCGCATTTTAAGCCCTTTTTCATGGCGTCTATCGATGTGGCCAAAGCTTTCGACTCGGTTTCGCACAAAGCCCTACTGCAGACCCTGCAACTTTGTGGAGCGCCTGAGCCGCTTGTGCAGTATATACAAGAAGTCTATGCAACAAGTGTGACTAGACTTTCCTGCGGTAATTGAACGTCCCATCTTATCCAACCACGGCAGGGAGTCAAGCAAGGAGACCCCATGTCGCCGGTCTTATTCAATCTAGTGATTGATAGACTCTGGCGCCGACTGCCATCGGCAGTTGGAATTCAAATAGGTGATCTAGACATCAATGGGGCTGCCTTTGCAGACGATCTGGTACTGTTTGCGTCAACGAAGCGTGGTCTGCAATCGACCATCGACGAAACATCCGACTTCCTGAGTCAGTGTGGAATGCACATAAATGCGGCTAAGTCAATGACTGTCTCCCTAAAACCGGTCCCGCATGACAAGAAAACGGTGGTGGATGCGGCTAATGTTTTCAGCTGTGCAGGAAAACAGCTCACGTCGCTCAAACGGACGGATGAGTGGAAATACCTTGGTATTCCGTTCACTCCCGAAGGTAGAGTTGTCACAGATTCTGTGGGCCAGCTGACTGCTTCATTGTCCACAATAACATCCGCTCCACTTAAACCGCAACAGAGACTGTTCGGCCTTCGGACTGTCATCTTGCCGGGCCTATATCATCTCTTGGGACTTGGTGGTATGAGAGTAGGCGTACTAAATAAGATCGACCGAGTCGTTAGACGGGCTGTAAAGCAGTGGCTCTGCCTCCCTCATGACACGACCTCTGCATATTTCCATGCCAGCGTAAAGGATGAAGGCCTAGGTATACCGTCTGTAAGATGGGAAATACCCAGGCAAAGACTTGGGCGGCTTTTGGCCTCCCCATTGTCCGAAGGAGCCAAGCGCACTATCCCTGGCGTCTTTCTAACGAAAGAGATAGTGCACGCCCAAAATCGTCTTAAAGACGGAGGGAATGATCTCCTTACACCCGATTTGATCAAAAAGCGCTGGGCGGAAAAATTATATACTTCGGTGGACGGTATTGCGCTAAAGGAATCGCACAAAGTACCCCAACAACATCGGTGGGTCGCAGAAGGAAATAGATTCCTCACAGGTAAGGATTTTATAAACCTGTGCAAAATGCGAATAAACGCACTCCCAACGCGTTCGAGAACAACAAGAGGTCGCGTACAAGACCGTTATTGCAGAGGGAGTTGTAATACGGCAGAGACCCTGAACCACATCCTGCAACAATGTCATTGAACGCATAGCGCCGGAATACAGAGGTACAACGCGGTGGCCACGTATATAGCTCGATCGCTTAAGACTAAGAGTAGCGTCGTGGACGAAGAACCCCGCATAGAGACGGATGAAGGGTTAAGGAAACCCGACATAATCGCAAAGATCGGCGATGAAGTGATCGTTATTGATGCTCAAGTCGTGGGTGAGCAAACCGACCTTAACAGAGCTCACCGAATGAAAGCGGACTACTACAGGAAAAGCGAAAGTTTAGTGGAGCGCATAAAGATCAAGTATAGCGCTGATATAGTAGCATTCGAGACAATAACGATCACAAATAGAGGCTTATGGAGCTCCCACTCAGCCGAAGGATTAGTAAAGGGAGGCCTAATCAAGAAGAGCGAGCTCAAATTACTATCCACAAGAGCTATGGTGGGTGGACTGAACGCGTACAGGATGTTTAACGCCACTACTAACATGGCGTGGAGAAGAGTTGGAGTGGGATGAATATGTGGTCGTTTCCCTTTGCACGTGCTGCCTGCGTACTCAGGCATAATAAAAGGTGGTGGTTTTAGTGGGTATTCACGAATATTGTGAGAGCCCCACACTACCGGCGAACAAGACCCAAGCCGGTGTGCGTAAACTGCATTTCCCCAACTTTCAAAAAAAAAAAAAATAGCCAAATGCCTCGTCATCTAATTAGTGACGCGCATGAATGGATTAACGAGATTCCCTACTGTCCCTATCTACTTTCTAGCGAAACCACCGCCAAGGGAACGGGCTTGTAAAAATTAGCGGGGAAAGAAGATCCTGTTGAGCTTGACTCTAGTCTGGCACTATAAGGAGACATGAGAGGTGTAGCATAAGTGGGAGATGGAAACGTTGCCGTTGAAATACCACTACTTTCATCGTTTCTTTACTTACTTGGTTGGGCGGAGCGCGTGCATCGAGGTCTCCGACCCTCCGTCACGATGACCTAATCGGGTCTCTGATTGCCCTATCCTAGAAGTTTAGTAGTGCATTTTACTTGGCATTTCATGCGCTTTAAGATGCCGCTTAGCCCAATACGCTATCTGAAGTAGGAGCGCGATAAATTGAACAAATGTGATAGAAATACGCAGAATTCTTATATTAACCATAATATAAAATGATTTAATGGGGTCTCCGATTACCCCATCATAGAAGTTTAGTAGTGCATTTTAATCGGCATTTCATGCCCTTTAAGATTCTGCTTAGCCCAATACGCTATCTGAAATAGGAGCGACGTAAATTGGACAAATGTGATAGAATTTCGCTGAATTCTTATATTAAACATAATATAAAATCATCTAATTGGGTCTCTGATGGCTGTATCCGAGAAGGTTAGTAGTGCATTTTACTCGCCATTTCATGCGCTTTAAGATGCCGCCTAGCTCGATACGATATCTGGTGCAGGAGCGACGTGAATTAGACAAATGTGATAGAGTTACGATGAATTCTTAAATTAACAATAATATAAGATGATCTAATCGGGACTCTGATTGTCATATCCTTGAAGTTTAGTAGTGCATTTTACTCGTCATTTCATGAGCTTTAAGGTGCCGCCTAGTCCAACCCGCTATCTGAGATAGCAGCGACGTAAATTGAACAAATGCGATAGAATTTCGCTGAATTCTTATTTTAACAATAATATACAATGACCTAATCGGGTCTCTGATTGCCCTATCATAGAAGGTTAGCAGTGCATTTTACTCGTCAATCCACGCTCTAAGATGCCGCCTAGCCCAATACGCTATCTGAAATAGGAGCGACGTAAATTGAACAAATGTGGTAGAACCACGCTGAATTCTTATATTAATCATAATGGCGAGTAAATTGCACTACTAACCTTCTCGGATATGGCTATCAGAGACCCAATTAGATCATTTCAACTTATGGTTAATATAAGAATTCAGCGAAATTCTATCACATTTGTCCAATTTACGTCGCTCCTATTTCAGATAGCGTATTAGGCTAAGCAGAATCTTAAAGGGCATGAAATGTCGATTAAAATGCACTACTAAGCTTCTAGGATAGGGCAATCAGAGGCCCGATTAGTTCATCTTATATTATGATTAATTTAAGTATTCGTCGTAACTCTATCACATTTGTTTAACTTACGTAGCTCCAATTTCAGATAGAGTATTGGGATAGGCGGCACCTTACAGCGCATGAAATGACGAGTAAAGTGCACTACTGAACTTCTAGGATAGGGCAATCCGAGACCCAATTAGATCATCTTATATTATGATTAATATCAGAATTCCGCGTAATGCTATCACATTTGTTCAATTTACGTCGCTCCTATTTCAGACAGCGTATTCGGCTAGGCGGCATCTTAAAGCGCATAGAATGACGAGTAAAATGCACTACTAAAGCTCTAGGATAGGGCAATCAGAGACCCGATTTGATCATCTCATATTATGATTAATATCAGAATTCAGCGTTATTCTATCACATTTGTTCAATTTACGTCGCTCCTATTTCAGATAGCGTATTGGTCTAAGCGGCATCTTAAAGCGCATGAAATGACGAGCAAAATGCACTACAAAACATCTAGGATAGGGCACTCACAGACCCGATTAGACCATTTTATATTATGGTTAATATAAGAATTCAGCGCAATGCTATCACATTTGTTCAATTTACGTCGCTCCTATTTCAGACAGCGTATTCGGCTAGGCGGCATCTTAAAGCGCATAGAATGACGAGTAAAATGCACTACTAAAGTTCTAGGATAGGGCAATCAGAGACCCGATTTGATCATCTCATATTATGATTAATATCAGAATTCAGCGTTATTCTATCACATTTGTTCAATTTACGTCGCTCCTATTTCAGATAGCGTATTGGTCTAAGCGGCACCTTAAAGCGCATGAAATGACGAGCAAAATGCACTATTAAACTTCCGTGATAGGGCAATCAGACACACGATTAGATCATTTTATATTATGGTTAATATAAGGATTCAGCGTAATTCTATCACATTTGTTCAGTTTACGTCGCTTGAATTTCAGATAGCGTATTGGGCTAAGGGGCATCTTGAAGCGCATGAAATGTCGAGTAAAATGCACTACAAAACTTCTACGATAGGGCAATCAGAGACCCGATTAGACCATTTTATATTATGATTAGTATCAGAATTCAGCGTTATTCTATCACATTTGTTCAGTTTACGTCGCTCGCATTTCAGATAGCGTATTGGTCTAAGCGGCATCTTAAGGCGCATGAAATGTCGAGAAAAATGCACTACTAAACTTCTATGATAGGGCACTCAGAGACCCGGTTAGATCATTTTATATTATGGTTAATATAAGAATTCTGTGTAATTCTATCACATTTGTCCTATTCACGTCGCTCCTATCTCAGATAGCGTATTGAGCTAGGCGGCATCTTAAAACTCATGAAATAACGAGTAAAATGCACTACTAAACTTCTAGGGTAGGGCAAACAGAGGCCCGATTAGATCATTTTATATTATGATTAATATAAGAATTTAGCGTAAATCTTTCACATTTGTTCAATTTACATCGGTCCTATTTCAGGTAGCGTATTGGGCTAAGCGGCATCTTAAAGCGCATGGAATGACGAGCAGAATGCACTACTAACCGTCTCGGATACGGCCCTCGGAGATTCGATCAGATCATTTTATATTACGGTTATTATAAGAATTCAGCGTAATTCTACCACATTTGTTCAATTTACGTCGCTCGTATTCAGATAGTGTAATGAGCTAGGCGGTTCCTTAAAGCGCATGAAATGACGAGTAACATGCACTATTGAACTTCTAGGGTAGAGCAAACAGAGCCTCGATTAGATCATTTTATATTATGCTTAATATAAGAATTCAGCGTAGTTTTATCACATTCTTCCAATTTACGTCGCTCCTATGGCAGATATCGTATTGGGCTAAGCAGCAACTTAAAGCGCATGTTATGATGCGTAAAATGCTCTACTGCACTTCCAGTGTAATGCCATCAGAGACCCGATTAGAATATTCTATTCTTTTCCGCAGTACAAGCATTCAGTGTGTGATTTTATCACATTTGTCCAATTTACGTCGCTCCTATATCAGATAGCGTATTGGGCTAGGTGGTATCATAAGGCGCATGACATGACGAGTAAAATGCACTACTGCACTTCCAGGATAGGGCGATCAGTGTCCCGAGTAGAACATTTTATATTATTGTTAATATAAGAAGTTAGCGTAATTCTATTACATTTTTTCAATTTACGTCGCCCCTATGTGACATAGCGTATATGGCTAAGCGGCGTCCAAAACCGCATGAACAGGCGAGTAAAATGCACTGCTGGAAAATTTATATCGCTGTTACGTCTCGATGAGATTGATATCTCAATAATGCAATAGCCAACGGGGGCCCAAAAAATTTTTCTTTAATATTATTATTAATTAATTAGAATCGTAGATCAATTGCAATTTCGAGTCAACCTGTTGTTGCCGGGTTTACTCGGAATGGGAAATTGACGCAATAAAAAGGTGGACGACAGAATATAGGTAAAATACATTTATTAATTAAAGTACGACAAATCGAAATCCTCAATACACCTAATATAATTATAGTAATTTCCGAGTGTTGTTTCGATAAGTTGTGCTGTATTTTGGCGGGACCTAGTCCGTGGAGGGAGGACCTTTAATACAATTATTTCTTCTCTGTCCGATTCATCTGTCAGGTCAATGATTTCGGGTTGCGTCGCGGTAGGGGGCGGCGAGTAGGTGTGTGGCGGTGGAGGTGGAGGAATTAAATTTTGCAGAGGGATGAGGGGTGGAGTATTCGTCGTCGGTGCATAAATGGGTAAGGGAGGTAGATTTGGAAAAGGGTCTAATTGACAGAGTTCTGTCGAGAGAGGAGTGGAACCAGGGGGAGAGGCAGGGGAATAATCATTGGAGAGCACCTGTCACACCCTTTCAAAAAGGCCATGAATTCTAGCAGCTCTATTTAGTCTCTTTTGACCGTCACGCTAATTCGGCAGCTTGGTATTCTAAAGGTTTGATGAAATTTTTTATTTATTATCTTTTCCTACTGGATTACTAAATTTTACTCGAGACTTTAACTTACAATGAGCGTCGTCATATTGTTCTTCCTCTGAATTATTTTTTTATTCGAAGATGTTATTACGCTGTACCCTTCTATTTTTCTCGATAATCTCTACGATAACAGAAAATTCAAGTGATCAATAGTCCCTTTCTGAATTCGATAAATTAGAGAATAATAAAAACACCATTCAATCAATCGTTGGATCAACGCTGCCTCACGGTGTGACCGCTAACCAGCGAATGCCACCAATGGTAGGGTGCAACAGTCAATGGGTATAACACGCACAATATTACCACTCCCTTATGGTGTGACCACTAACCAGCGAATGCCACCGATGGTAGGGTGTGATAATTGAACAATTACCAAATTAAATTCAGAAAGAGTAAATATCCAAATGAGAATAAATTTAAATATTCACGAAGGCTCGATAGCTAATCTAAAGTAATTCTAAAAGACACACGAAGTTTCAATTAATTAACGCGTAGCGTACCCTAGATGTGGAGGAATAGCATTCAAGATTGATTAAATATTTCAAGTTTAACGAGTTTATTGTAATACAGTCGAACCTCGGTAACTCGAATCTCAAAGGAAGAGTTAAAATCTTCAAGTTATAGAGGTTTCGACTTCTCGAAATTTTTGAATAAAAGAGGCTCAACAAACGAAAGTTCGACATACAGATGCTTTGTACGAAGATTAATAATTTTCCAATTGTAATGGCTTAAAGAAAGAAAAATTCAATTTTTGAACGTGAATTATTTATTGTATAAATATATAAACGTAATCATAAGACGAATGCAAGGTTATTATACTTGTTACATATTATTAAAAAAGTCTGTAATTTTGCTTTGTGTTAATATATTAGTACATTGTTGATCGATAGCATTTTCAACTGTGATCAAAGCAGAGAATACCTTTTCCTCGATATTATTGCATCTTTATGCAATTCTGTATAATTGATTATATCTATACCTTTTCTCATTTTTGATCCACTTCACACTGCTTCAATTACGTTCACCTTTTCAGAAAGTGTTAGTGTTTAAAGCTTCCTCTTAGAAATCATTTTATTCAACGTAAACGCAAAAGTTAAAGACGCAGGAGATGATGCCAATTATGCGTTTAACTGACGAAAAACGATTAGATAGCTTCCATGGATATGCACGTGGTCGAAGGGTAAAAAAGTAGGGATACGGCTTGTGTCGTCTTATGTTATTTGAGACAATCCTCCTAAAGTAGGCCCTACACGATCAGACTTGCCTCGAGGCATGCGAGTTGAAAGAAAGGAGATAATATCGAATGATTTGTTTCTGACATCTTGTGACACATAACTATAAACTTCGAGTTGCAGAGGCAGCGGCGATAAAAGTTCTACTTATAGAGGTAAACTTCAACTTGTAGAGGTCTGGCTATTCTAACTTCGAGTTACAGAGGTAAAATAATGCATGTGGACATGTGGCAAATAATTCGAGTTAAAGTCAGATTTATTTCGACTTATAGAGGTTTTTGCAGCGGAGCGGAAAGGAATGAACAAAATTGTAGTCTTATAGAGGTCTTCAAGTTATAGAGGTTCGAGTTATCGAGGTTAGACTGTAGCACCAAGAACAAAGTATTACAATGATTAAAAGTTACTTACAGACAATTCCTGTCGATCGGTAGTCGAATTCACAAACTTTCACAAAAACCAGTACTTAATGTATATTGCAGGCAGACTGAACTAAGGTGTTAACTCGTTGATTGATTCAAGAAGACAAAAAGACAAGGGAAGTCCTAGTCAAGAAGGAGCGACTTCACATCGGGCTGAGCAGCTGCAGGGTCGAAGACTACGTACCTGCGACCCGATGCTACAAGTGCCAGTGCTTCGGACACACATCGAAGTACTGCAGAAGCGAGAAGGACGTCTGCGGACACTGCTCCAGGCAAGGGCACTCCTTCAAGGACTGCACCAATAAGACCAAGGAGGCTGTGTGCGCCAACTGCCAAAAGGCAGGGAAGCCGCATCTCCACTCCATCAAGGACAGGAACTGCCCAATGTATGCTGCACCCATAGACCAGGTAATATACCGCACCGATTATGATCATTAAAACCCTCGACGACAGATCACCGGACACTCAACGTGATGCAACTAAATATGAGAAGGTCGCAAGTAGTTTCAATAGAAATTAATAAAATCATGGAGCAGCGCGGAATCGACTTGCTCCTGATGCAAGAACCTTACAACGTAAAAGGCAAGCTCATTGGTTTTGGCACGTCCACGACAATAGTCACCGGCCCGGAACCGAACGCTACAACTTAAACGGCCATCGCGGTAAGGAATAAAAACTTAACACACGGACTACTGCGAAACGGGTAGGACTCCCGGTTTGACCGTATCGAAGTAGAAGTTTTTAAAGTCTGTTAAAGAATGGTACATTCCCCTCAGCATGGAAAATCGGAACAATCCGCGTCCTCCTCAAGGGTGACGACAGGGACGAAACTCACTTCTTCCAATCTGCCTCCTACCGGTAATCGGAAAAGTTTTAGAAAAGCTAATCGCCCATCGCCTCGGGCCAACTTTCCTACACCCAGAGCACTCCTCAGACCGGCAGTACAGATTCCGAATGAATAAGTCCACCGAGGACGCAATTCTGAAGATGAGAGGAATCCTCTCTGAAACCAGGGAAAAGTACGCACTCGCGATACTTTTCAACATCTCCGGCGCGTTCGATAATGTTTGGTGACCGAGCGTTTTACACAGACTAAAAGAGAGACAATGTCCGCGAAACATATATCGCCTCGTAGCAGATTATTTAAACAATAGACCAGTTAAACTCTGTGGCAATGACGGTGAGGTATCCAAAGGTGTCACGAGAGGATGCCCGCAAGGGTCGATTCACGGACCTCGCCTATGGAACCTCATCTTCGGTGACCTACTCAATTCTCTTGAGAACAGAGGCAATCGCGAACGCGGATGACCATCTGGTACTAATCCCTGGCAACAGCAGATTAGAGCTAGAAGGCAAGGGTCAACGTATCACCACGATGAAACAAGACTGGTGCCGCGACGAAAAACTCAAGCCGTCAGCAACAAAAACAGAGATGATCCTCCTCAAAGAAATTCTCGACGCGAAAAGGCCACCAACCATTAAGTTATATGATAAGCAGATTCGTCTCCGCGAAACAGTCAGGTATCTAGGCATACACTTCGACAGAATATATATGAGCCACTCAATTGACGAGTGGCATAAGTCCAAAATTACGAAAAATGAATTTATTACAGAAACAGTAAGTATTAAGAATACTTGTTTTATTTACCAAATTAACATGCGTATATTTTCATTCGTGTTGATAAAAAATAAAAGTCGATTTTACATCGTAAGTAAAGTGACTGTAAAAGTATTACACGAAAGCGCAATTTTCACGAAACTAAGAAAAGGGACTTAATACACTTGTCAACTAAGAGGCTCATATATATGTATATATATGTACATATAGATACATATGTAAATATATATATACAGTACAGCTCGATGCATTGTGGCGTATAATTTCTTTTTGCTTTAAAGCGTTTCGCGATTTTCGGAAAACAATACGCCGCCGAATCTTCGAAAATAACTCGTTCGATCGTGGTTATTCCGAACCTATCGGCTCTCGGGGACTTTAACTCGTCCCGGAGTAACCGCGCCGGAGCTACCGGCTGGGGGATTTTAACTCGTGCCGGAGTAACCGCGTCGAACCTACAGGCTCGGAGAAAACATTACGCCGCTAGATATTCGAAAATAACCGGTCCCGAAGTAACCACGCCGGACATACCGGCTCGGAGAAAGCAATACCCTCTCTGCTTGAGAATCTCGTGAGGCGGGTTTTGATATGCCCTTGTGGATTTTTTCAAGTAGGCAGGTTTAATGCCGTCAACGAATGGTGTGTGCCTCTTCATAAATTGTCACAAGAATGTAGTGTCTTATCGCATCGTATGGTAGGTCATAGTTTCTGTTACGTTGGTAAGCGAGCACTCTGTACGGGGAACTTGGCGCGCGATGACAGGCACTGCGCGTGTATGGAGAGCTGCCACTGGACAGGCGTTTTTAGACCATTTTTTACACATCGATGACTTAAAAATGAAGCTTCGGACGCGATTTTTTTATTCTTAATTTTCGTCTTATCTTGGATTGTAGAATCACGCATTCAAATATTTGACAGGGGTGGTGAAACATCCTGTATATTAAAGCTTCGGTAAAACTGACGTTTCAGGGAGGCAGCCCGGATGACCTTGACCTTGACATATGTTATCAAGGTCATCCTCCTGAGTAACTTTCAGAAGGTTTTAGGCATCGCTCGTTTTTTATTAAAAAGATATTAACAAAAAAAATTTGCAAAATGTAGCAGTTGTTTTGAGTATTGAAAGGCATAAACGACTAATACGTATGTGGAAATAGTACATGTGTGAACAAAGAAAAGTCATTTGAAACAGGAAATCGTTAATGGACAGAGGATTATGATATAAGAAATAGTCGACGAATATACGAAATGAGAATTTTAAACTATACCATGAAAAATCACGGGACGCGAGTCCCTTCCCCTGCACCCCCGCCCCCCAAAAAATCCATCCCAACCCAAGTCATTTTTTAATTGAATTCAGGATATGATAGTTTGATTTATCCCAAGGACACATTAGGTTAGGGCGGAGCCTCTCCCCCTGCACCATCTCTCCGAAATAATCTAACGTAACCTAACCTTCAGAAGGCATCCCGGACCGGCGGGGGCTCTTGGGTAGTTTCAAATTCTTTTCCACTAAAACCTCCACGGTTACCAATCCTCTGGCGTGTTAGGAAGGATTCCGGGAACCCCATAAGGACACTACGGAGCCCAAACTATCCTACACTGAATTTCATTCAATAATGAGTTAGGTTGGGTTGGATTTTTTTTGGATGGTAGTGCAGGACCATGTGTTGAAGGTTTAAGCGGGTTTTTCATTCAGTAATGACCAAGTGTTGCGACATGTATCAACTTTGTTGAAAATGGATCTCCTTTCGTGTTCTATGTTTAATAATTAATAACTTTCTGAACAATAACGAGCGACGGCTAAAACCTCTTGACCGTCAGTGAAGAAGGTGACCTTGATAACACATGTCAAGGTCAAGATCATCGGTGCAGCCTCCCCTAAACGTCAGTTTTACCAAAGCTTCAGATGCAATAATTCACAGTAAAGAGGAGGTAAAGGAACAGTGTAACAAGGACATGAAACCTCTACAACTCGAACCAGGAGATTGAGTATAAATTAAGAATCAAGGAAGAGACCTACTTGGTAGCATTAATTAAACCTTACTTACGCCCCTACCAAGTCATGACATTGCAAGCAGACGTCAATGCGACCGTTTTAGTAAGTGGAAAAGAGAAACTAATACATTTAAACAGATTAATATACGCAAACATGTCTTCCATTTTAGATTCACCGCAGCCCTCCTCTGGCATCCAGGACTACAGGATGAAGATCGAGTAACGATCGCCCACCTAACAAATTCACCAAATATCCACTTCGATCCTATGGGTACCACGAGACTATATCACAAACAATGGAAAACAATCCTGTAAATCGACCTCAGAGACGTTAAGATACTAGAATCCCAAATAACGGAAGCCCTGAGACACCCATTGTTAGAGTCTGGTAACAAAGTCACGTATCACACTTTGGGACACATGAAGACAGATTTCAAAGAGGAATTAAACGTAAACATACATAATTAACTAGCTTAGAGTATAAGAAAACAAATTATAGCGAACGTAATAGAGTAAAGCGAGGATGGTGAAGCCCCATCAGTGATTTGGCAAATATCATATTCGGTACCCTTAGCAATAAAGACGCGGAATACTACAATAACGAGATTGATAAACTATACGCAGATAACAAACGAGTTAACACCTTAATTGCCAACGAAACTACTACTGTTAGAAGTGTATTAAAGAATACGGACATGATTACTAACTATGTAGAACAACTAACTAATACAACTACAAGGTGCGGTCTTAGAATCATTGTTACAATTAAATGAAATTATATCAAAACACCACGAACTAATTGAAAACTTGCGAGATACAGTAATGTCAGCCCTAGTGTCCCAACTGCTTGTCCCCTCGGACTGTCCTATGTGTTGTTCCTACGCCTATGCCGGAGTCAGTCAAGCGTGTGATGTTTAATGCGACACTCAGCGGTAATATAATAACATAACTTTTTTAATGTTACTTTTTTTATCTTTTATTTTATCTTTATGTTTGGTCTCATTTTGATCAGAACAATCTCATCAATATGTTATAAACTTTTTCATACAGACAAAGTTAAAAATAAAAAAGTTTAAGTGTCGTCTTTATTATAACATTTGGTACACGGGTTTTTAAATCTCTCGGTGGCCTCGACTCTCATTCCATCCTTTTCTTTTACCCGCTGTCCTTTTCTTTGTTCGGCGAACTTCAAAGGCGAGCTGCGCAGCTGGAATTATTGTAAACGGAGAACAAGGAAAAATCGATCCTTTAAAGTGAGAAAGAACTTATTAAAGTATTACGATCGGCATCGCTTATTTCCTTATTTGGAGTTGGAACGCTCGTGCCTGGGTTGAGATGAATTCCAAGGAAATTAGGGAACACAGTGTAGCTAGAATGTTTCCTATGAGAAGACACCCGCAACGCATATGTTACGTCCCGCACACCGCAATTCACTGATGAAATTTCGCGGGGTCGTATATCCCGCTTACGCTCGATCGCGACGATGATGTTGGGACGTGGCTGGTATAAAATTAATTATAGCCAGCCTAGATCAGGATACAAATAAGTTGCTGCTCGGTGTAATGTAAACTGTATTCGAAACGTGACAAGAAGTGTAACGATGATGCAATGTTGAAATGTTTGTGTATGGTCGCTGCTTGATTGAATATTCTCGTCGGTTCTATGTTCGTCGCTTATATCGTGCTGGTTTGCCTGTGATTGGCTGTGTATGAGTGTATGGGGTGGATGCTGCTGTTTTCCTATTGGTTATTTTGAATTGTAGGTGGGTTTGCGAATTTGTAGAGTGGTGGTGTTAATTTGGAATTTCCCCGGTCTTGTCCTTGACTTTGGTAGTCGAAGACGGTGCTTGTTTAGAGAAATGGTTTTTCCCGGCACATGGCCTGGCGCATGTGGCGTCCCGGTGTCCAGGTCTTGGTACCAGGACGGTCATAAAACAATTCGTCCGACCGCGCCGGTTGGTCTATGGCGCCCAATATAACTGTGACGAAATTCGGTCTTTGGGTCCGAACAGCATAGTTTCTCTAGTCCCCTCTTTCCTTTTTCCTCTGATTTTTCGGTATACAGGGGGTAGCAACGACGTCTAGTGGGCCTCAGTCTAAGAAGAGTGTTTGAACGAGGAAACTCTGCAAGATCGGGTATCTAAGTCCCTGTCGAGCTATCTAGCCATACAGTACGTCAAAGTAGTGTTACACGACAATTTAAGATTTTCTCTTCGAGCCCCCGTTGACTCGTTTGCGTGAACATCGAGACGGATTAGATTCTAGCTTCGTCGGAATCGAAACCAAATTCAAGTCATTTTAATCGCAATCTTGAACCCCCTGTCACCTCCGTGTGCCTGAAGGGGTGCACGATGGGTCGTAAGGAAGGTCTCATCTATCCATAACATGCGCCAAAAGAATTTTCCCATTCTTTGGTCGATTCAAACATTTTACCAAAAAAATTATTTTTAAAATAGATACACCGGTATCTTTAACAATAAAAAAAACGGAGTTGTACTCTGACTTGCGCTTTGAGACAAAGTTTTTAGAAACTAGGATAAATAAACTAGTTAATTTTGAAAGAATTACGGCGGGTACAAGCCGGTGAACTGAGAAATATGTGTTCGAAGACTTATAAAGAGGAAAACAGAATTGATATTTTACGGCAACTTTCCTATTAATTATTTAGTCATGGTGTTGAAATGATGTGTTTATTCCTACTGGAAATCACTTACCTTCGGCTTAACATTCCATTCGTAAAAAAAAATGGCACCTGTAATTGTGAAGAGTATTGAATCGAAGCATCGAAAGTTGCCACGAGATGTAGCACGCGCTAACAAGGAATCCTCCTAAGAACCGTAAATCTTAAATATTTTTTTAATTATGCAAAATATGCAAAAATGTTTCGCACAATGTTTATTTCTTTTTATTCAAACTATTCAACGCCACCAGACTTTCTATAGTATATCGTTAAAAAAATTGCGGGCGCGCACCCCCTACCACACTCCGAGTGCCTGAAAGGGTGCACAATGTGCCATAAAGAGGGCATCATCGAACCATAAAGTGCGCAGAAAGAATCGTGTCGATATCTGTAATAGTTTTTGAGTTATTAATTCTGTCTAGCTAAATGTGCCATTCGTTCAACTGTGCGTCGGTTCGTCTACGAAAACCAACGTCCTGGGGCTCCCGGCCTTAGCCATACGTCGGTTCGTCTCCGCGTCTATTTCCCAACGGCTCCCAGCGCTAACCAACGCACTGGATCGGCTGATACTAACAAATACCATATTCCGATAAAACCCCCCTACGCTAGCTGCCCCCTCCGGCTCATAACAAAAGATAGAGAAAATTTTTTATATGGAAATTGCATGGTATGAGGGGGCCCATCTTTTGGTGAAGGCGACATTTTTTACTTTATTATTTTAACAAATATGAACGTCTAGTTCGGTTTTTTAAATGGAACTATGTATTTTTGTTCAGATCATTCGATAGTACTTTTCAAGGCGAATGCACTGAGCCTTAATGTATACACCCGATTTTTAGTGGTTTTCGAGATATTGCACTTACAAATTTACTGATTTTCAACGGAAGAAATCCGGTTGAATAGGAAATTCCGGTGGTAGTTTTGTCCGCGCCTGAAGAGCCACGTGTTAGACGTTGCCTCTCGAAACAGATATTAAGGGTCTGCACCCGGAACGACGGGGCCAAATCTGGACAATTATTTTTCGCCATAGATGTAGCATTTGCAGTGTCGAGAAAAGAATCGCTGATACTTCACAATGGAAAACTATTGTCACAGCAGCACAAACAATTAGCTATTCAGCAAGAAACAGTAATCGCATCTTAAAAGAAGAAAGTGAGCCATCACAATACCAGAAAGAAGCAGCAGAAATCACAACATCCAGGACCTACCGACACAAGAGGACAAACGTCAAATTTCAAGTTCCACGTTTATGAATTTTTCTAAGTTTTTCTAACGAAAATCCAAAATAAGGAGAGGAGTGTTATGGGATGACATATTGGCGCCAGTCAAGGGAGAAGCCGCGATGTCGCGACAGTGTCTCATCCTAAACACATACAAGATAGCACCAACTTATCGCGACGATTCTCCGAAAGGCATGGATGAGTAAAGGGGCAAACGCTACACCACCGTCATCCATGTATACGTGTCAAACCGTCCTGTCCAACTCAGTATACCACCACCACTCACTACCGTTGTTCCCCAAATATATAAAAAGACAAGCATCCTTCCGAAATATGTCATTAAGCACAGTAACTCTGAGCACGATCCTCTGTGCGTGTTATTAAACCTGGTGAAAAGCAACTACGAGTAGTTTTTCATTCGGTTTTCTTCGCTGCGGCATAACAAGACAACAAATGGGTCGAACTACTAACAAAAGAACAATTCGGTATCATTTAACTAAATTGGTAAAGTGGCCCGTGGCATGTGGATACTGTCCTCTTTGCGCACATTGTACTGAAACATGTACCGCTGATCTTGACAGGGAGGAATGATCATGCTCAAATTATGTTTGCTATTTTATTAATAAAATAGGATCGTCAACAACGACTAGGTGTTTGCCCTCTAACAAGTATTCTCCAAGCAGGCCTATTGACTCATATTGCAGGTACTGAAACTGGGTTAACTGTTTTAAGGATGGCAGCTGCAGAAGCAATTGGTTGTACTTTTAAATCTCTCCATACATTAATTAGTAATATAAGTGTGTGGCCTTTGATTATTAAATAAGAAAACCGAAAAATAATAAAAAAAGGAGTTTGTGTATAAAGACAAAAAATAAAAAGAACAGAGTAGACAGTATATTAAAACATAGAAACAGTCACCATAGAATAAATGCAGCAGTAGAACGTACACTATAGGACCCGGATTAGAACTTAGTACCTTCAACATAGAAGAAATATAAAATTAAAATAGAACAGAGAATAAACGTAGTAATATGGGAAAAATGACTAACAAATAATAATAGATAACTAAATAGTGAATAGATATATAATTAGTGATTAAAACATAGACCTAGGTAAGTAAGCCAAGTACAAATTGCATGTTAACTATAGATGATAAGCGAGTGAAATCTAGTGCAATAAGTAATTACATACATCTCTACATTTTCATACTTCATAGTCTTCACTTTTATATTGTGATACATTGTACATAGCTTTACATTCTTAAAACATAGGTAGTAATAATATGTAATACATCAATTAGAAATTATAAACAGGATAAGAATAAGTAGTATAAGTAGACGTAAGACCAATCATACAAATAGTATATAGTCAACCTGATAGACACAGAACTCGGCCAATAACCATTGTAATCCAACAGAGTATAAGAACACCGTTGCCTTTGACCAAAAAACCTCAAAATAGAAATAGATAGAATGTTATGTACCAAAGACAAACCACTGTGATTATGCGAACATCGTAAATACACCTCTGGCCAGATACAGTACGAATTCAGAATGTAATAAGATAGAAATTAGTCTGTACATAATTACGGTGACCATAATTTTTTTGACAAAATAAAGGACAAATCAGAAATTGTTTCATGTTTAAAAAAAATGTAATTTTGATACTTTTCACAAGAATGAACTTTTTTTAATTAATCAGGTTTGTGTTTTAAAACTTCATAGAACTGTATACAAATCATGTCAAAGTTGCATTTGGTATAAATGCATGGTTTCAATGTTTCGATTTTTAATTGGGTTCTTTCAATGGTCCACATATTGTGTACTAATGAAAATACTCGTTCAGTGGGGGCATTAGATCCAGGGAGACATAAGCAAAATTCAACGATTTTTAAACTGTGAAATAACAGTTTCATGTTTCTATGGGCTGTGTGCTGCATGCCAATGTTCAATTTATTATTCTAATTCACAAAATAAACGACAAAATGGCTATTTTAGAAAAAAATATATCTAAAGGACCGAGCAGTGAAATAAAGGACATATGTTCACCATATATATAATGTAAAACACCAAAAACTGCAAAATGTAAATAAGGAACTAACTGTAAGACTGTGTAATGTACTTCCTCTTATCTATTCGTGACTCCGCGCCTACACAAATATTGTTCCATTCCTACTTTCTCTGTCATCACAAATATGCATAGCACAAAACAATCAACACTGTCATCGGCTACGTCACCCATGACCGCCACAAACACCACGTCACCCTTAGCCTCCATAAACATCATCCTAACCGCTGCGTCATAATACCAAAATCTTGCCCTATCCCACCATCCCCTCTCTTCCTTTTGAAACTCCTTAAAACCTCCTGAATTTTCTGTATCGAGGTTCATAATTCAAAAAGCCACCAGACACAGACACAGAGTCCAGATCCATAACAGCAGTAACGTTGTAGTACTCTAGATTTTAGTTTAATAAATATATATTATTAAAACGGTAGTTCGTCTCCTTCTTGTGTCCATTACACAAGAAAAATTGGTGTCAGAAGTGGGATACCTTTCCAAGTAACGAGGAAAAATTCATCAAGAATTTTAAGCTTCCTACGGTGACTACCTAGTCTTAAATTGTGAAAAGGATCCATTGGTGAAGACGCTATTCTAAGGGCCATAGTCAAGTCTAATAGCAACATCACCTTGCCGAGCGTGTGCAGACTTATATCCAATAAGTGAATTTCGCTGCCGTCTCGAGGAAGAACTACCAAAATCTAAGAAGAGGAAAATCCAACGTTATCTTCGACTGCATATCACTGGACTGGACCTCATCCTGAGCAACAACTACAGCTGTGTGGCACATCCTTCCCAGGACTCTCCAATTTTGAACAACGTTCACTACAGAAGAATGTTACATCGTCTGATCTTCGTATTGTAAGTTAAGGAACTAAAATTTATATATTTAAGTATTCTATATTTTTTCAATCTCTCACGGACGAATTAGAGATCAGTATGGCACAATCCGGAAAAAATATCGAACTCGCTGAAAAAATGTTAATAACGTTTGACGGTTCTAAATCTATATTGTACGAATTTTGTGACAATTGCGACAAAGCAATTTCTTTAGTGAGCGAGGAAAATAAAATAATTCTATTTGCGATAATCGAGACAAAAATAACGGGCAACGCTAGAGCCTTAATTAGAAATCGCACTTTTACAAATTGGAATGCATTAAAATCGTGTTTGTTAGATGCATACTCCGATAAAAGATCGCAAGGTCAATGGCAATTGGAATTATCTTCCTGCAAACAGGCCAATAACGAAGATGTTCTTTCTTATTCCCAAAAGATCGAAAACTGTTTAATAAGGCTAACAAATAATCTTGATGATAATTTATCGGCTATTGAACGTAGAGCATGCGTAAATCTTTTACAAAAACAAGCTCTTGACGTCTTCGTCATGGGGTTGCGAAAAGATATTTCAATTATAGTTAAGTCACAAAGACCAACTACTTTAGTAGATGCAATTCAGATCGCGCAAGCGGTAGAAGTCGAACAAAAATCGCAAATAGAGATTGCAAGATTTCAGGGATTAAGTTTGAGAGAAACAAAGTATTGCACAAATTGTAATCGAAATGGTCATATAACAAGAGATTGTCGTGTCTGTAAACCTAAGACTGTAGGATAAAATTCATACTTCAGAAAAAACCCAGCTGTCAGACACGTAAATGTAAATTCTTATATGACAGGCCGAGATAATTCGTATGATTCTAAGGTGTGTTCATATTGTAAAAACAGAGGGCACGTAATTAACGAATGTAGAAAGCGCGAATATAATAATAGACGGTATCAACAGATGGATAGGAATTCCTCAGCAAGAGCACATCAATCTTATCGCTCACCACCGAATCGAACTAATACGTATTCTCCTACAAATTCACGAAATTATGCTCAATCAGGTCCTCAACATTTTCGCAATAATCCACGTAGTAGTGAGAATTCTTTAAACTCCAATCGCGCCTCGGTGACTGCCGCACCGAGAGCGATTCACGAATTACAGGCAGAACAATAAATCGAATACAAGGGGTTACAACTTTTGTTCAGGTAGATTTCCAAGAAGGTACAGAATCTCCTTTAAAATTACTTTTAGATACAGGTGCAGATATTTCTACTATAAAGGTTTCAGAGTTAAAGAGAGATGCTCTTTTCTATGATGACATAAAATTAAAAATCAAGGGTCTGACATCTGAACCGTTTGAAACATTAGGCTATTGTTATTTAAATATGAAAATAAATAATGCTATGCATACGGACATATTCCATATTGCAAAAGACAGTTTTCCTATTCCATACCCTGGAATTTTTGGAAACGATATTATATTAGATCTATGGCTTCGAATAGATTACACTAATATTTTATTGCATTTTCCGCAAAATCAGTCTCTACGTCTAATTCATGAGGAAAAACCATTAATGCATATAAATTCAGAATCTTCTTTCAATTCTACCAATCGAACAAATTCAGAATTATATCCAGTAGTCAATTCGAATGTTCTTACAATACCAGCTCGTACGGAAACGTTTATTCCAATCAGAGTTTTAAATTCAAACATTAAAGAGGGAATAATTCCTCGAGGAAATATTCAAGATGGTCTTTTCTTTTGCGAAAGTCTAGTCAAAGTCAATAAAGAATCTGAAACTTTAACATCTATTCTAAACATTACTAACGAATATATACAAATCAATAAACCTGAAGTCGTATTAGAGAAATTAGGTCAAGATGTTCTGAGAATCTTAAATCTCGATTCCGTAGAATCAATCGAAATTAAAAGAAACGTCAATTCCAAATCTGAACGTCTAAAAACAATTACTCAACATCTTCGATTAGCTCATTTAACTGACGAGGAAAGAAAAAGTATTACCGATCCTTTTATTGAGTTTAATCACATCGTATATTTAGAGGAAGATGCTGTAACTGGAACTGATGCTATATCTCATAAGATCGCGAACAGTTTAATGTTTCTATTACCTATGCGATAGATGCTCGGTGTTGACGCACTGGCAATGCGGGGACAGAAGAGCGGTTTAAGAGGAATGCTAAATGGATTTTCTACCGAACTTGCGGATTCTATAAGGTTAACTGTTGATTCGAAAGGGAACTTGAGCCCGATCTCACTAGATGCAACCAACTCTTTAACAAACGTAATGCGACGTGACGTTACGAACGACTTTTCAGTTCTGCCCGAGAGGGTTAAAATTTGAGGGTTTATATACACCGAAAAATGGGTGGGGATCCATTAAGATTTCCATATAAGGAGATCTTCGTGGATCCTAGATGAATCAGCTTTGACTTCTGGTTGCTATCCGTGGGAATGCTGCTCATGCTCCCCTTCGTTACTCGCGAGATAAACATGAAGGGGTTTTAGGGCGTTTTCCTTCCTCGGGCGCGAACTTGAGAAATTTAAGGAAAGCGAACGGAAAAAATATTCTTCATACGTAACAACACTATGAATTACAGAAGTTTAAAGTAGTAAAATATTCTACATTAAATTATATTTACAATGAGATGATACGTATATAAATATGTAATAGACTTCACACACAAACAATTTTGAATCATTTAACGTGGCTGAAATATTTGTCGAGTTTCAACCCTACCCAACCATAACTTTGCCCATATGTATTTATAATATATTGAAATTCTGTATTTTATCGAAAAGAGTACGGAATCTTCGGTGATCGTTTTATGACTTTTTAAAAAGTCATTTTTTCAAAAATAATAGAAAAGTTGTGAAAAATGAAAAAAAAGTTGACAAAATTTTTAAAACTTTTCCGAAAATCTTGCTGGGTTGAAAAATGTAATTGTAGTCTTGTAGTCTTAAACAGGCTGTACCTTCACATCCGTCAAACGTAGGCTGTTCCACCACGTCCGAAAAATGTAGGCTGCTACGCTCACAGTGACCGTAAAATGTAGGGAGGATTCTCACACAGACCATCAAACGGAGGCTGTTTCCCACGCTTTCTGGAAAATTTAGGCTGCCCCCCCCCCCCCTATTGTCCGTCAAACGTAGGCTATTCCTCCACATTACCCGTAAAATTTTGAATTGTTCCCTCTCATTATCCGTCGAAAACGAAGACTGTTCCCCTACTTCGTCCGTAAAATGTAGGCTGCTTCGCTCAGACTAACCGTAGAATGTAGGCATGATTCTCACAATGACCATCAAACGTAGGCTGTTCTCTACTATTTATTTTGAATACATTCAAGGTTTGAATTTTTTCGTGGGGTTTGTGGGATAATATAAGGATGCTGTTGGATGTTTGCTCTTTAGTAATCCAATGTTCTTATTTGTACAATTAGCGCATACATTATAACTGTAGAAACATTGAGTGTATTCTGGGATTGTTAAGTCCTTCTTTTATGCCTTCAGGTGGCCAATCTTGTTAACATTACGTAATACATATGTATACTATTGACCAGACAGTCAAGAGCGTTGTTGGGGTATCTGTTGCGTGTCCAACTTTGGAATCGTTACAAACTTTTTTGACGCAGGTTCGATCCCCGCCCAGACATATTTTTTTTATTTTTTTATGTTATAAAAAAGGAATGTATTCTCCTAACCGTAATTAAGAAGACACACGCTAGGGAAATGATTCAACGAAGAGTGCTGCACAATTATTTTTGTGAATATTTTAGTATAAAGTATGCTTAACATATATTTAAAATGTTTTTATATAAATACTATTTTCATTTCATGTAGTTAGAAATGCAAAAAAACATAATTGATGTATTAAAAAAAAAATTAATGTACTAAAAAGAAATAAGTCCGGGCGGGAATCGAACCTATGTCAAAAAGTTTGTCCCCTCTTCCACTGTCGGGCACACAACCGCTGCACCAAAGAGACTTTTGAAATTGTAGTAAATAGTTTAAAATATACTGCACGCGGCACAGTTTCAATGGATCGAGTAAATTTTGTTTCTTTAACAATAAGTCATGTTCTATTTTCTGAATATAGCAATGTTTAATATTGGATAATATACCCACAGAATAAAGAAAATATAAAAAGTCAAAGTAAAAGGTACTTTTTCGTGCGAAATACCTGGCAAAAACCGGTTTTTAATTTTTTTAACTACGACGCACCTTACTGAAAAATCTGAAAAATTTGAGGATAATAGCTATGATAAGATGTCTTTACCATAAAAATATATATGTGCCGTCTTTGAAACTTCAATAAGAAATCCGCATTATTTGAATTTTTTTAATGTTTTTAATTGTTTACAACTAGAATCTGCAACGAAACAATCGGAAATAATTCCCTAATATATGCCACTATATCCAGAATACGCTACATTTTTTTCAGAATTTTCGCATGCGACTAAATAGGGAAAATAATGCAAAACCGGATAACCCGAATTTTCCCTATTACTACCCCCCCCGGTCGGGATAAAGTGCTGAAGATTTGTGTAAAATGGTTTCTTTTGGTAAGCTATCGAATGGTCCATTGCAAATCAAATTTAGTTGAAGGGTACATTTGACCCCCTTGTCCGGCTATACCCTTTCTCGCAGCAGTCAATTTAATACATAATCAATTTTTGTCCGCCGTGAGCCTGCGAGGCGTCGCCGCAGCTTTGCTCGATCGTCTGTTTCTTTAGAATATAAAGTTTATATGATGCGTCTGTTTCAATATTCACACATTCATACTAATGAAGCACCCGAGAAGCTCGCGCGACACAAATCGTCGCTGCGAGTCGACAATTGCCTATCAAACGTCCCTACTCTCTGCAGCACACGCATTTACACATGAGTGCTGCTTGGCTCTTACTAATGCTTCTTTAGTGAATACTTTATCAATTGGCCGTCGTTGATGAGTAGAGGACGCTAAAATCAGTGTCGAATTTCTAAGTCGGTATGGCAGTCACGTTGGGCCACGAAACTCCATGAGGTGATTGGTCTATTCTTATATCTCGTCTGTGCCGAGACTACATTTCCAGCCTTGCAGCTCGCCTTTGCAGTTCGCCGAACAAAGAAAAGGACAGCGAATAAAATAGAAGGATGGAATAAGAGTCGAGGCAACCGAGAGATGTAAATACCCGCGTACCAAATGTTATAATAAAGACGACACATAAACTTTTTTATTTTTAACTTTTTCTGTATGAAAAAGTTTATAACATATTGATGCGATTGTTCTGATCAAAATGAGACCCAACATGATATAATTTGGATCACATTTACTTATTAATACTTATAACTCATACTTAGTAACTCATTTCATTATCGCATCGAATGAATTACAAAAACGGATTGCTAGCAAAATACATGACATATATCTACACACTGTCCGTTGAATGTAAGCTGTGCCTGGAAAATGTGGGGGAACAGCCTACGTTTGATGGCAGTGTGAGAATGATGCCTACATTTTACGGTCAGTGTGAGCGTAGCAGCCTACATTTTCCGGACGTGGTGGAACAGCCTACGTTTGACGGATGTGAAGGTACAGCCTGTTTAAGACTACAAGACTACAATTACATTTTTCAACCCAGCAAGATTTTCGGAAAAGTTTTAAAAATTTTGTCAACTTTTTTTTCATTTTTCACAACTTTTCTATTATTTTTGAAAAAATGACTTTTTAAAAAGTCATAAAACGATCACCGAAGATTCCGTACTCTTTTCGATAAAATACAGAATTTCAATATATTATAAATACATATGGGCAAAGTTATGGTTGGGTAGGGTTGAAACTCGACAAATATTTCAGCCACGTTAAATGATTCAAAATTGTTTGTGTGTGAAGTCTATTACATATTTATATACGTATCATCTCATTGTAAATATAATTTAATGTAGAATATTTTACTACTTTAAACTTCTGTAATTCATAGTGTTGTTACGTATGAAGAATATTTTTTCCGTTCGCTTTCCTTAAATTTCTCAAGTTCGCGCCCGAGGAAGGAAAACGCCCTAAAACCCCTTCATGTTTATCTCGCGAGTAACGAAGGGGAGCATGAGCAGCATTCCCACGGATAGCAACCAGAAGTCAAAGCTGATTCATCTAGGATCCACGAAGATCTCCTTATATGGAAATCTTAATGGATCCCCACCCATTTTTCGGTGTATATAAACCCTCAAATTTTAACCCTCTCGGGCAGAACTGAAAAGTCGTTCGTAACGTCACGTCGCATTACGTTCGTTAAAGAGTTGGTTGCATCTAGTGAGATCGGGCTCAAGTTCCCTTTCGAATCAACAGTTAACCTTATAGAATCCGCAAGTTCGGTAGAAAATCCATTTGGCATTCTTCTTAAACCGCTCTTCTGTCCCCGCATTGCCAGTGCGTCAACACCGAGCATCTATCGCATAGGTAATAGAAACATTAAACTGTTCGCGATACACACGTACACTTATAAACAAGACTGACTTTTTGAATATACATTTAGTGTTCATTTATACATTACATAATCTCTTTCAAAACCCAACAATTATACGAGCAATCCTTATAATAGTAGTCGAACGTTCCCACACGATATAACTTTACCGCTCGAGTTATATCGACTTTTAATTTAGAGTTACGAGGCTAAACTAACATTTCCTGCGACTCCCTGATTTTGCATCAGGTTCTTTCGCACAACACATTTATCCAAAAAAGTTTTCTCTAACCTAGTGGCTCCCCAGTTTCGCATTGGGTTCGTCCACGAAATCTAACCCATCCTGCGGCTCCCTGGTTTCGCACCAGGTTCGTCCGTATCCTACAGCTCCCTGATTTGGCATCAGGTTCGTCTGTAATTTCGCCAACCTCCTGCAGCTCACTGATTTCGCATCAAGTTCGTCTGCACGTATCATCCTAGTGACTCCCTGATTTCGCATCAGGTTCGTTCACGAAGTTTCAACCTCCTGCGGCTCCCTGGTTTCGCATCAGGTTCGTCCGCACGTGTCTCCATCCTAGAGGTTCCCTGATTTCGCATCAGGTTCGTCCGCACGTGTCTCCATCCTAGAGGTTCCCTGATTTCGCATCAGGTTCGTCCGCGTTTTCAAAATCCTAGCGGCTCCCTGAGTTCACATCAGGTTCGTCTGCGTACCACACTAACAAACTGATAAACTATATTCCTTGCAAAATACACCTCGCCGGCCTCGCGCGTTGCTAACGGCCCTGGCTCGTAACAGTGTTTAGAAATATTATTCTATTGTAGCAGTTACGGCACTGCTACCACATCCCTGCCGTGAAAGATCGAAATATTACCCTCTCTAACTTTCTCTTCTCTAAATGCTTCCGGCCTATCTTTTCTGCAACTTTTTTCTCAAGGCCCGCTCGCGCCTGGTCAGCGTCAACGTTGCACATTTGGCGACCAGACCCGGGCGGACCCGCGCTCGAACTTTCCCATTTTCTTTCCATTTTCTATCTCCCTTCTTTTTCCGTTTTTCCTTTTCTATCTTCTTTCTCTCGAACACCATAAAAAGACCAGCAACTTTTCGGCACGGGCAGAACCTCTGACAGAACCTCTTGCGACACACCACGTATACGACCGTACGACATTAACAATTACTTGTTTCTTATTTTGTTATATTAATTATAAATAAATTGAGCGTGTAACGCAAAATCGGAGTTGACCGTTACGCACCCATTCACCTCACTATTATAATTTCAAACGTGATAAACATTTTTGTAATGTAATCAAGGCGATAATGGAGTAAAATGAGTTATACAATAAGTATGAAAGAAGTAAATGTGGTCCAAATTATATCGTGTTTGATGTCATTTTAATCGGAAAAATCTCACCAAAATGTTAAACAAATGATCAGATACAAAAAGTAACAATTATGAACTGCCAAGCCCTGAACTGTCGTAAAAAGAATCACCGCCGCGTATCGCATTACACAAATCACACGATTGACTGACTGTGCCATATATGTAGGAATAGCATAGGGTCAGTGGGAGCGTAGCACCAACAGGGTCAATGTGGGAGGATGTACTGTATAAGAGATCGGAAACACAACATCCACAATATAAGAGATCGGAAACACATCAGTCCTAAACTAGAAATCCCCCTTATGATTGGAGAGTAATCGACAATTATTCTAAGATAAATAATTATTGTAATGTGAAATACATAAAATTTTAAATTGTATACACCCTTCAGAGATCATTTAAGGGTTTCTTTTTTGTAGTTCTATTTCTGCATATCGTAATAATAATAAAATAAATAATAATTACTCTATGCAATAAGTAGAAATATTGCAAAAACTTATAAGGAACCTAATGAGCATTTCCTAAACACTAATCTTACTTAACTTCAGAATTAGAAGTTAATATATATAGACGTACACAGATAATATATATACATTAATATATACATGTATAGATATAATACATATAGATTCTAAATTAGAAGTTAAGTAATATTAGTATTTAAGAAATTCTCATTAGATTCCTTATAAGTTTTTACAATATTTCTACTTATTGCATAGAGGAATTATTATTTATTTTATTATTATTACGATAAGCACAAATAAAACTACAAATAATAAACCTTTAAATGATCTCTGAAGGGTGTATACAATTTAAAATTTGATGTATTTCACATTCCAATAATTATTTATCTTAGATTAATTGTCGATTACTCTCCAATCATAAGGGGGATTTCTGAGTTTGAACATTGTTTTTAAGTACGTGTTTAGGATTTTTTTCTGGGAAAATGTAATAAATATTTTGAAATGCCATTTTTTGCTCCTCATTATTTCAGATTCGGGCTTTAATTTAATATTTTGTTCATGTAAAAAATATGGAAATCTTTCAAGACAGATGTCGTTAAAGTCGGCTTGAATTATTCGACAGATCGAAACGGTGTCCGTGCTGCCAGGGTCCCAGTGGTTTGAAATTGGAAAATCAAGCGTTATTTCCATTAACACATTTGTGGCTATAGCCGGAAATAGAATTATTTATTTATCGTTAAAAGAAACGGAAGGGGAACGGTTTAAACAAAAGTGTGTAAGATGTCACATGCTATAACGTAGCCTAAGCAACGTGACGAAGGCCAAGGACGAAGGCATGTTCCAGGCAAAGACATCTGGAGTTTGCCTCTCAACACCACCCCCTTGGGCCCTTCAAAATTCAACTCCGGGCCTAAGGATCGTGCGAAAAGTCGAGGGAGGCAGTTTAGGAAAAGTCAGGGCATTCGATTCCGAACCGCTGTATTGAAGGGACCTCGAGAATATATTTTGTTGAAACTCGCCTTGCGTGATTGTACTTACATAGTCTTACAAGTGTTCAATTTTTACCATAATTTCTTACTGTTTTTTAGCCTTAACAAATATAAAAAATTAACCTACATAGCAACATAATTCTAGTCCAGGCTATAGAGGGAGGTCTACTGAATGTGCCTGTAAAATTTCAATGAAATCGACCATGTAGTTTTTCTCTAATTACAGACACCAGTTTCGAAAATTGCGTTTCGAGAAAAACGCATTTTTCACCGGCTTGGTTCCTTTGTATTGCTGAGCAGTGTTACGCTTGTCCTTGCTATAAGTCCGTTAATACTGAAGACTTTTGCCAAAAAATTTAAGAGCTTATTGTAGGAACAAGGATTAAAAATCGATATAAAAAAATCAATTTATTTCACTGTCCAAACCAGAAACCCCCCTTAAGGAGGGAGGTGTTGGATACCGCTCTAAGCTAGAACATATTTTCATACTTACCATTTAGTTTAAGACAAGTAACCTCACAATTTCCTCTTATCTTCCATACACAATTACGCATACGACCCCTGAATCTGTTACTCATCAACCCCGAGTCAGACGCGTGAACCTCTTACTCGACATCTCCTAGTAATATCCAAGAATGCCTATTGGACCTTTTCCTTCTTCCACTACCTGTTAAATCACAGCCCCGAATCTTCGTTAAGGATGCGCTAAACATTAGTACTTATATCTAAGATCCTGAGACAGACTCATAAAAGAATTGATACATCCAAACAGTTCTAGAAACTATAGTCTAAGTGCTTTAATACCTTGTAAGATTTCGTGTATAAAAATTTAGTAGAATAAAATTATTCTTTTTATTTAAAATATTAAACATCGGAATCTAACAGTATTTCTTGTCAGGATTGATCGCCTTAATGTGTTTCCTTTACCAGCTTGTGTGCAGTCAGTTTTATTCATGGGTAACTCTTATAAAATCTGTATTTTCTTGTTTCATTATTCGCTTCAATTTATTGTTTCTTTACTTCTTTATTATTCCAGGTTCGTTGTGAGTCATTATTTGGTATCGCCAGTGCTTCTTTTTCTTGCCTATAAGTATATTTCCACTTTATTTACAGTTTTTATCTGCATCAATTTCCTTGTCTTAATTTTTATTTCAAGTTGAGCTTTCATGCTTTTTGTTGAATCCATTGCAGTCGTCTTTGATCACGGATAAGTTTTCCTATATTTCCATTACGCTATTCATCTCCGTCTCTCATTTCTTTATTGTTTCAGATGAGTACTGCACGTTGCTGACTACTTCAGCACTCGTTCTCGTTTGTCAGTGAGTATGTTCATTAATCCATTTGACATAACCCAGTTACTACTATTATTGTTTTAATTTTTTGTTTCTCCCTTTCTACAGGTTGGATTTTTCTCTACCATCGGATTCATTCAACTGAATGTATTTGTGGTACTTATTTGCTTGCTACTAGTCTCTTTAATCGAGAGTGTGCTTATAAAAGTCGTTCATCCTTGGCTCGTCCGAGTCCTTAGAACATTATTTAAATGAATATTATTAATAATATTATTATTACTAATTAATATTATTAAACCGCTATTCCTATCGACAAGAGTACATTATAAGTCTCTTAACGCATTTTCATATCGCTTGTAAGGTTTGACAATTTGTTGTAAGTGAATGCAACACATGTTGAATTATTCATTCTTCGTAAATTTTAGTATTTATTACGCTTCTTGATCTTTATTTATGGAATTATCGTAAGGGACGAGTACGCGTACAAAGCGATTAAAATCTTTTCCAGAGCAGTGAAATAGAGAAAATTATGATTTTTAGTTTCTGAATCGTAATTAGTTAAAGTGTAATAACAATTATAGCGTTGTCATTAATTACAGCTGTAACTGTCAGACAGAATCTATTATTTTCCTTATTTTTTCCTCCTTATAAATTTGCTATCCCAAAGGAACCCTGTTAAATATCTAGATATTTAAATATGATTAATTTCTTTTGTCGTTAGGTTTTGTTACTTCTGTGGACGGATTTTGCATTATACATTTTATTTTACTTCTCAGGGTTTGTTGTGGATTTCTTAGTACGTCCAGTATATTAGCGTTACACAAATTTTAGGAGGTGTCGAAGACAGATAGTTCCACGCTATTTCCTTTTAGCCTTACTTATGACTGCATTGAGCACTGTCCGTGTCCGTACGTTGAGAGTAT
>CAKAJE020002147.1:0-26068 GCA_916610135.2 Macropis europaea
AATATTTCTCGATGGATATGTAAAGCAAAGTCCAAAGAACAAGTTTTAATCAAAAGTTTTTTATTTAGAACACTCTGCGATATCAGAAAAAAATAGGTGCACAAGGCCGACTGAGGTTATTAGCCTCTACCTGAAGTTTGCAATGATTTAAAACAAAAGAGCGAGGATTCTTAGTACTTTCAGGGAGCGCGTGGTATGATCACATTATTTTAACGACTATATTTTATTTAGGAGTTGCAGTTATTAAAAGAAAAAAATTTGAAAGTGCGTCTTAAAAATGGGACATTGGCGGGTAATGGGTTAAGGTCAAGTATAGTGAAATACTTCTTCCCAGTTAGTCTTTCAGCTATTGACTCTGCTGTGGGTATTTCATAATATGGACGCTGTATGGCCTTATTTAGATGCTTTGGATCTAGACAAATTCTCAGACTTCCATTTGGTTTTTCTCTAATTACAAGATTACTTACCCAGCTGCTTGGATTTTCGTACTTACTTATTATTCCCTTTTTTTCTAATTCTTTTAAATGTTCCTCCAGTTTATTTTTTATTACTTTTGGAACCCTTCTTGGTGGTTTTGCAATTGGCTTTTTATCTGATCTTACTACAATATCATAGATCCCTGGAAACTCTCCTAATCCTGTAAAAACATCTTTGTTTCTTTTTATAAATTGCTCCCTATCATCCTTTAATTTTTCATTTTGTGTATTTGTTTCTTTTACCTCACATAATGGCTTTATTAAACCTAACTGTCTACTTGTCTCTAACCCCAACAGTGGTTCTGCCTTTTCTTTTATTACAGTAAACTTCAAGAAGTACCGATTTCTGTTGTGTTCGCAGCCTACTTTGACTGTACCTACTGCATCTATTTTAAAACCTCCATATGCCTCTAGTATTATCTTCTGTTTCTCAATTTTACTCTCCAGTCCTAGCTTACAGCACAGTTTATATGGAAGAATATTCGTGTCGGCACCTGTATCTATCTTAAATCTAATTTTATAGTCTTCTATTTGTAGTTCTTCTTTCCAGTCTGTTTGTTGTAACGCTGCACACTTTATTTTATTTATTTTCAAGCTGCTAATGCTAAAGTTGCTTTCACTGTCACTGCTTAGTTGATTTACTTGACTTCTTCTGTCTTTATTACTGTCTACTCCCCTGCATGCCTGCGCAAAATGATTATATTTTGTGCACTTCTGACATCTGTTACCAAATGCTGGACACTGTTGTGGACCATGTATTGCCAAGCACCTTATAATCTGAATGTTTTTCGGTCTCTCGATGGACTTCTTCTTCTGTATTGAGCTGGGGTCCCTGCTTTATTTTGTGCAAATCGCTCTACAGATTTTCCTCTTCTATAAGTTTTTTCTTCCCACCTTTTGTTATTGTTCTTTTCTGTTGGATAATTTCTTGTATCCTTTCGTATAGCATCTATTTTTTGTAATGTACTCCCTTGTATCTCACTTGTCTGTCTTTTAGTGAGTTCATGTGTCTTTATTTGCTTTATTAGAGATTCTAGTTGTAGATCCTGGCTTTTTAATACTGATTGTTGTAACCCTGTGTCTGTCATATGATAAATCATATTGTCTCTTATCATCGAGTCCATTAGTGTCCTATAATTGCAGTTTTTAGCCATTTTCTTCAGTTCAGCTACATAATGCTCCAGTGTCTCTACTTCTTGCCTTTTCCTGCTGTTGAACAAGAACCTTTCATATGTCTCATTCCTTTGCGGTTTAACATAGTCCTGAAAAGCTTGGATTATTTTCTCAGGGTCTTCTGTATCACCTTCTTGCAGGTTGAATGTTTCCAACACTTCCATGGCATCACTACCTATTAAGTTGAGCAATGTAGCTGCTTGGACTACTTTGGTCTTTGTACGTCTACCTGTTGCTCTCATGAACAAATTGAAGTCCCTTTTAAATTTCCTCCAATTTTCTGCTATATTATCCTCTAGCAGTAGAGGTTCCGGTTTATTTATACCATCCATGGCGTTCTTTATGGTGCCTTCTTCTTGTCGTTGTCCACTGGTCCCTGCGCCTTCTATTTTCTCTATTTTGAGGTTAGGGATATTTTCTTCCAGATTTTCCTCAGTTTTCCTCCTTATTATACTCATTTACATGATCGACCTTTTATATATTTTTCTTTTTTCTTTTCCCTTCTTTTCTTTTGAGTCTTTTATTGTATATTCTTTTTTCCTTGTCCCAGCACGTGTTCATCGACGGGTTTTTTTCTTTCTTACCCCCTATTGACTTAGTTTTTCTTCCTAACGATTCTTTAAATATAATCGCTTTTGCGCCCTGCCGACTGCGCCATGTTTCGTCAAGTTCTTTTATTATGACTAGGACGTATTCAGGACACACTGAATTCCTTGCTTTATATCTTTATTGTTCTGTGTTAGGTCTTATTTTGAGGGCCAGTCACATCACACACGTGGGAGCGCTCTCTGCACACTCATACACACATATACATTCTCCCTACTTCTATGCATCTATATCTACAACAGGCTCGACCTTCGCTTTTTTGCAGCGTGACTTCGTTTTAGCGACGCCATACTCGGATTTACAGAGTTTGTCCATTTCGGACTCAGAAGATGAGGAGAGGTCCCTATTTATGGTGGGATGCACCATTTTAGGCCACGGACAAAATGGGGTGTCCAGGCGCGAGCCCGAAGCGAGATCCTGGACAGACATAGACCGTTGCGTCTCAATAATGTTGGTTTGGTGACTCACCGAATCCGAAGTGTGCCCCGAGGGCTCGGGGTCATCGATGTAGAACTCGTCCCCAGACGACGAGAGATTTTCAAAAGTCAGAGTTGGTTGACTACAGGCGGTATGTTCGTCGGCCAGATGCCTCAGGTTGTCGGTAGAAAGAGCCGGTCCTATCCGAGCCCGCTCGCCATGATGAATATTCTCAGCCCTTTTGGTGTTCATGTCTCTGGGTCGCTTGTCTGACAGAGCCAGCCTCCGCCGGAGATTGGAGGAGTCCTCCGTCACTTCACCCATGTGACTTTACAATTAGATCGAAAAGATTTGCTTGAAAGAAGAAAGAAGCCACAAGGGCGTTCGCGCGACTGCACAATCCGATACCCACAGAGAGTGAACAAAAACCCGTCCGCTCACCACGAGAGCGAGCGGTCGAATGTTGCAGCTGAATGTGATCTAACTGCGCCGCAGAGCACAAAAACTAACCCCTTTTTATACCCAAAATTTGGTCTAAAAAATCGTGGGACTACGCATGACCCTCCCTAGTTTCTATGGAAAAGTCTCACGGGTTACGTGGCTACGGAAACAACAGCTGCATCCATACGTATGCGTATCAGAACCCCTTAGGGGAGTCGAAGACTAAACCATGACGGAAGACTGCGTACGTAATACGCAGCATTTATAATATCTGTCACTTTAATAAACGATTAAGTAATTTAAGTAGATGATCGACTAATTATTTTGAGCGATGCGTGTTCAAGCTGCGATCAACACTCACAGAATTTAGGTGTTGAGTCATTGTTTTCTACATACCGATCGAATGACATTGCCAGTGACCTGACATTACATGGATTACAGTAAAATACTGTTCGATCGGTGACAGAGTATACTAACAATAATGTATGTTAGAAATCGGTCCAGTGTGTCAGGATAAAATTAAGAAACACATTCGTTGACGGTTCTGGGGTAAGTGCTAAGTGGTCCAAAACAGTCCTCTTACCAGAAGGCATACTCGCCTTCCCCACTCCGTGGCCAGATCCTATAGGAACAATGTCTCTTTTCTTGGGAAATCAGCAGTACGACGTCGGGTCGCCTGCCACCCTTAAAACTCTTTCTCATGCCTCTTTCAAACAAACAGACTATGACACCCGATAGCCATACGACTTCGAGTCAATGGCTAACGTCTGGTGCCCACCCATCAAGCCATACTCTCAACATACGGACACAAGCAGTCCTCAAGCCAGTCATAAATAAGGCAAAGGCAGAATAGCGTCGGGCTAACTACCTTCGACCCTTCTTAAAATTCGGCGACGCTAACATGTAGTAACGATCACGAGTGGATGAAATTTTTATTCTACTTCAAAAATATATTTTAACTTCAGAAACTGGATGAATGATGTCTAACATGTTATTTAATTCATAAAGAGTAGTTTTCTATAGTATGTGAACTTCCACATTGTGTTAATGAAATTGTTTAATTTCAATTTACCAATTTGCACGGGACATATATGTCGGTTATGTGTGAATTTAGAATTGAACTCAATTGTTGTAATTGTACTGCACTCAATTTCTGTATCATTTACAATTTAATTTCCATCATATTTCCATTCTAAAATAAAATCACTAAAACAAACGAGTAATCGAAAATAAAACAAAGGAGAAATAAAGAAACATCCAAACAGTAAATTATCCAAAAAATTTGAAGGCTACCTTTTTAAAATTTAAGTGAAAAAGATGCATACAAATCGAAAGCTACCTATAACAGAATGTTCAAGAAAATTTGTCGATGGAGGAATTTTCCCTCGATTACAATAAATTCAACAATGAAACGTTAACGAACAAACGAACTTGAAACAGTAAACACCCTCGAAATTCGAAACACCCTCATTTCTATCGCAAATCATCATCACAATTACACTACAAAGCTTCCCCCCGATAAGCCAAATGAATCTAAAAATAGTAGTATCGAGATTCGAAGAAACACAGTACCTGCGAGTTAAATCGCTGGAACCACCTGTTGATGCAGATCACAAGTTGCCGCCTATAGGCCCTCGTATCTCTCTCCTCTCTTGCCAAATGCGAAGTAGCTTCAGAGTATCAATTTCAGGGTATCGTTGACGGAAACGAATTGCAGGTGCATCCGTAGCAGAACCAGTTCGCAGCTTTCCCCGAGGACAAGCGTTGCCCTGATATATAAACGTTCGCCGGATCAGGCGCAGACGCATTCCTGGTCGAGATCTACACCTATATATCTCACCCTGTGCAATCCACAGGTGGGGGTTGCTGCCTATGGTGCCCGAGCTACGACTTCATGCCACATCCCCGTCGTGCATTTGTGTTTGAATGCAACCAGTGGCAGGGCTTGGTGTCTGCTGCAAGGCGGAAGATTCGCGGGACCGGAAGCAGCCGATCGCACACATCTAGCTTCCCGAATCGCCTCTTCTACATCCATATTTTAATGGAAAAAGTACTATAGCTGTACCGTAACTTTCATATGGGTCACATCGGCTTTTCTTCAGGGCTTTGTTTGGAAAATATGAATAATAAATTATAATGCACGGACGGTATGGTAATCTATAAACTGCGCATGTTTATAAAAACATACATTCCTAGAGTTCAGTATTTTTTATATTAATGCAATTATAGGAATTAACTGTGTTTTCATCTACGAATGTTTAAAAAATGTATTTTTTTATTTTTCACGGTTTTAAATGTGCGGTTTTCAGGTACATATATGGTGCATGTTAAATTGTACAAATGTGCAACGCAGTCCATTGATCTATTATGAAAATGAATATAATGTCACAGCCGACTCTAGTACTAGCCGTGCTGAACAACGTGGCAACACCGCTTATGTGAGGATCGGGAGTCCTATTTTCAATAGTAGAGTTTTGTACTCAGCATTATAATTAACGTCATTTTGTTGTATAAAATTACACTAATATACAGTATTTTTTATTAACTATGTATAAGTAATATATAAATATGATAATTATAGTAAGTAGAAGTAATAGAGAAGTATACTAATCCTTAAAAATGTGGTATATATTTTGTGCACTCTTGGACGAGTTTGGTGTTGTGATGCATTATATTTGAAATATTTACAGAGATTTCAAGAAAATATAACTGTGAAACAAGATCAAACCACCTTTGAACCAAATTGAAGGATTTAAAAATTGTTAAAGGTATGTATAAGTTAATAGAGACCTGAAATAGACAAAATTATTGGTACGAAGACAAATAGGTTAAGTGAACTCATGGAAAAGACTAAAGAGGTTAGCATAATTAGTTATTGAAAGGAACAGTTATGCAGTTAATTATAAAATCGTGTTAGAGGACAGTATTATAATTGTGGAAAATTTTCTCACCACCCTAGGGGTATTTACCATGGCGCGTTACCTTTTTTTATTATAATGGGTAGTTCGCAAATAGCCATATCCCACTTTATAAAATAAAATTAATATTTTTAACTAAAACATAACTTTTGTATTCATAAAGAAATAAAGTATTACATTTTGAAATAATAATAATAAATAATCTTGAATAATATTAATAACGAAACATACTCTTGACATACTACTAGTAAAACCTTAAATCTTGTGAAATGGTACATACTAAGCAAATAAATAAATCTCTATTAATGTATTAAAACATATTGAAAAGAATAAGTTAAATATGTACATAAAAATTAATGTTTTAAGAAAAGTGAAATTAAAAAAACCATTGAAAATCTAGTTCCTATTAAAAGTTTTTAATTTTACGATTTTTAGAAGTAATGTCTGCACGCGTTTCCAACTGACTATTATTTACTGCTTTTACATAATCGTTTAATAAAATATTTGAAAAAATTGATAATAATTTAAGCAAAATACTGTGATAAGCTTCACCAGAAACGCATGTATCTGAAAATGCTAAATAATGTATATCTGATTGAATACTAATATATGTTAATTTATATAAAATATGTTTATGATTTTCAGATTGCAAAAATTGAGATTCTAAATAACCATCATTTATTATGGCCTCCATTATTGCATACATATGAATAAATGAGGCTATCACTTCTTCAGTGGGAACAGAAAGGCCCCCTCTTTGTAAGTGATCAAAATATATATCGCCTATAGTTTTATCTTTATCCTCCACAGTTAATAATCAACATATATTGCAATTTAATTTTTAGCAACAGAATGGGACCCATACCAGGATGTGTAAATTTTAATGGAATCATCAACAACACAATCGGACAAATATGCGGAATCGAAGATTCCTAAAAAACAAGTTACATCAATGGAAAGATCATGAAGATCGTTACTATTATCATCACAAATTCGAAATTTATTTTTGATTTCAGTAAAAAAAACGAACTTGCCGATTTTGTAAATATATGTTTTAATCTAATATTTTTCTCATCTTTGGGGAATAAAAATATAGAATTGTAATTATTATCTTTTAAAATACTATCATAATTTCCCTTGCAGTTGGGAACACAGCAACGCCATGGCATTATTGACGAATATATGAAGTTTAGAAAAAAAATATATGTAAAGCAACATGTCCAAAAATGCTATAGATTATATTAAATAAATATGCTACACACAAAAATAAGAATCTGTAGAGTTAATATAAATAAATAAACCATCTGGATTATTGCTCCGTTTTTCACATTTAGAGGACTTCATGACTACATTAATATAAACATTTGAGACATAGGCGGGAAACCGAAAGGCCGGTAGAGGGAGACTGGGTAGTCGAGAGTGTAGCGGCACTTCCCGACCTGGCCAGCAGAGGGATCAGCAGCGCACAGACTTTCCCGCAAGTCCACGTCCATCCTGCGCTCTGTATATACAGGGTGTTGCACCACCCCTGTCAAAAATTTTAAGGGGTGATTCTACAAGCCAAAATAAGACGAAAATCAAGAATAAAAAAATCGCGTCCGAGGCTTCATTTTTGAGTTATCGATGTGTAAAAAAACGGGCTAAAAACGCCTGTCCATCGGCAGCACTCCATACACGCGCAGTGTCTGCCAGAGCGCGCCAAGTTCCTCGTACAGAGTGCTCGCTTACCGATGTAACAGAAACTATGACATACCATACGATGCGATAAGACACTACATTCTTGCGACAATTTATGAAGAAACACACACCTTTCGTTGACGGCATTAAACCTGCCTACTTGAAAAAATCCACAAGGGCATATCAAAACCCGCCTCACGGGATTCTCAAGCAGAGAGGGTAAATGCAATTACTAATTGACGATTTTGTCCAAAAAAATCACCCACACGCACGTACACACGCACCGCGATTATTGTATTCGCAAGTGTCATGTGTACACGCACCACGATTGTCCATTTCATCAGCGGATGTCCATTTCGTGCGGTTTATTTTATAATAAGTATAAAATTAGAAACTCTGGAGAATTAAAGAATTCTTAGCACCGATGCTGAAGTTTCTTCCGTCGTGACGGTTCACCGTTGAACAGCGACAACGTGTTGTGCGTGCGATCAGTAATTTGAACGCAGAACCTGCAGCTGATCTCGTGTCATCGTTCGACGACAACGGCCTCAGATGCGTAAATTTCATTTATCCGCAGACTCTAGTGTGTGTAATTCATATGGACAGTACCAAGTCAAATAATCGCGGTGTGTGTGAATCAGTGAAGTGCGCAGTTGCACGCGTCGGAAAGATCACTTTTTACAGAGATGATAGAACGATGAGCACGCTATTGACAAATTTTCCTTACAGAGGATACGTTGGTTAAATTTCACGCGAGACTGAAAAATGTTACTCAAATGTGTTAGTGTAGAACATGTGTGCGTTCCTGCAGAGTTGGGCATTATTCGAATTATTTCGAATAAATGTTTATCTCAAATAATTATCTCAGTAATTTATTCGAATACCGAGTGCAAATGTATTCGAATAATCTATTCGAATAATGACTGATAAATTATTCGAACAATAATACGAATATTTGTTGATTGTTTTAAATCAAAAGAAAAAATCAATCAATTTTTATCCGAATAAATTCTACTACAAATAAGTTCCTATTTGAATAAGTTCCTATTTGAATAAATTCTAATTCGTTATTGACGAATAAAATTTTATTGGTTACTCTTATTCATTATCTGTTATCTGAATAAAATTTTGCCCAACACTGCATTCATGCCGGCAAATATCAACGCTTTTCTGTTTACATGCCAATGCCCTTACATTGTCTCATCTCTCGGTCGTTGACGTCGGCCTCTCGAACAGCTGTAATCGGCAGGAAATATTTCTCGCGTAGAAAGCATTCTCTTTTTCAAATTAATTTTACTTTCAGTGTAAGGATTAGTTTTAGCTTTTTAGATTTTTTTCGTTTGTACTATTTTTCTGTGCGTGAGTAAAGTAATCTCGCATTCGTGGGTAAAGTAATCGCAGTGCGTATGTGTGTGATTAAGTGGACACTCGCGAACGGGACAATCGCCTGGCGTCTGTGTTTTCAGGTGCAAAATTTTGTGCATGCTTTGACCATTTTTTTGTGGACATTCGCGGACGGGACAATCATAGTGCGTGTTCTCATGGCACTTGCGAATGAAATAATCGCGATGCGTGTGTGTGATGAAATGGACAATCGTGGTGCGTGTACACATGACACTTGCGAATACAATAATCGCGGTGCGTGTGTACGTGCGTGCGGGTGATTTTTTTGGACAAAATCGTCAATTAGTAATTGCATTTACCATCTCTGCTTGAGAATCCCGTGAGGCGGGTTTTGATATGCCCTTGTGGATTTTTTCAAGTAGGCTGGTTTAATGCCGCCAACGAAACGTGTGCGTTTCTTCATAAATTGTCGCAAGAATGTAGTGTCTTATCGCATCGTATGGTATGTCATAGTTTCTGTTACATCGGTAAGCGAGCACTCTGTCCGAGGAACTTGGCGCGCTCTGGCCGACACTGCACGTGTATGGAGTGCTGCCGCTGGACAGGCGTTTTTAGCCCGTTTTTTACACATCGATAACTCAAAAATGAAGCCTCGGACGCGATTTTTTTATTCTTGATTTTCATCTTATTTTGGCTTGTAGAATCACCCCTTAAAATTTTTGACAGGGGTGGTGAAACACCCTGTATACACCAACGACCTGACCCTCACTATCCCGCGTCTAAGGCACGGGCCTGCTAGGTAGCCTTACTGATGAGTCCACTAGCAGGCCCCGGACAAAACGCTCTATCCTCTTTCGTCCTTCCTTTCTTTTCTGAAATGCCTGCACTGCACCACCGCTACAAATTGGTGACCCCGACGTAATGACAACAATGCAGCTGAGCAACGAGGAACAACAAAAAGCAGAGCAGAACCAAACAAGCGTCATCAGGCAGCATCTCGAACAAACGAGACTCTCATCGGAGACATAGATTTCGTAACCCCTCTCCTAGGGTGGCCATCCGACGACAAGACGACCGGCAGCACACGATCCCGTCCGATCGCAACGACCGACGCCAACAAGAGGCCGTCGGCCGGCGGGTAGTGGGAGGCTGTTACGGTAGTTTGGGTTAGGTATATCGAAGCCGGACTCTCGTGTTGTTGCCATTTTGCCTTCAGCACGGCTAGTACTAGAGTCGGCTGTGGCGGAGTGGAACAGCACAATCGTCGAATCCAAAGGAGACATCGGGAACTGTTCTTGAGGATTATAAGTATTATAATTGCGCAAATTACTCCTAGGGCAATAGTGTACCACTTGGCGTGTGTTACCATAAAAGGTTGATTGATTTGTTTCGTAATTATCTCATCGAATTCGTTGAGTGTTTTATTGGCGTACTTTAAATCAAAAAGATCCATATTGGCCAGGTGAATAGTTCTTAATTCCGGGGATTTTATTTTTTCCAAGTGTGGAACTGGAATACAGCAGTCGTCATTTATAATATCGATATTTGGAACATAATAGGTGATGTTCTTCTTGGTTTTATAAGTTGTTTCAAGGGCAAAAAGATTTGTGTAACCCTTGCAGTTGTTTTGTAGACGAATAATTTCGGCTTTCTCCAGTATGACATCTTCCATATGATTTTCATTGCCGACTATCGTTAAAGTTGTTGGATGTTGGAGAACGTAGATCCATTCGTTGTTAGAGATATACTTCCAGGTTTGAATTGTAGCTTTTATAGTTGTGGTTTCACAATCATTTGGTATCTTCTTAACGCGTGGAGACAACATACTGACTTCACAGATTGGTTCAGTTGTTACTTGCGTTGTGTACAGATCGTAGCAGATGTATAGTTCGTCTATGTAGGACTCGATGCAGTCCGATAATTCCTTAAGGCAGGTGACTTGTGTTTTGGACTGTGATAAAAGGAGATGGTTGTTTTGAGGAATAATATAGGAGTAGAAGAATGAATTATTATGTTGAATTGGAAGTGGAATAAGTTCATAGACATCAAAACCCATTTTTCTAACTAACGGAATATTAAGAGCAAAAATAATTATATCATTAGACGTGATCAGTTGAAGTTGAATTCATTTATAAAATGATCTAATATTTTATGGTTCTGGTTTCATAATTAAATTTAATTCACCTTTGCAATCTTTGAATTCTTCACGTAAAATTTCGGGAGTTATGATCAATGGAGATACAATGTTATGTTCAGCCAGATTAATTGCTTCAATATATTGACTACATTCACGAGTGATACGATTTACAAGAGCAAAAAGTGAGGCGATTCGTTGAGTAACTATTGTTTTTGATGATAATCGCGTTAAGTATGAGTTTCTTTCAGTTGTGAACTCATTAATTCTTTTCACGTTTTCGTTCAAACTTGCTTCTTGATATTTTAAGGAAGAAATAGAATTATTAAAATTTCTAATTGCACTAGCTATCACTTGTACTTGCGACTTGAGGAGTGATTGCGTTTGTCGATTATTATTCATTAAAGCTTTAATACTGTTTTCGTAGTACTGAGCATCATCGGCATCAAGTGTACCGAAAATCCATTTAAGTGCATATGACACACCGTTTATGAGTCCTCGCTTTTTCCTAATCGAAGACTGTCAACTTAATTGTAGTAGGATATTGTGTTTTCTACCTATTTCATCTAATTCATTCTCAATCAACTTAAGAGTCCGTTCGCAGTGGTAACTGATGTGATTATTCTGAGGAGGGTCTTCAACGGTTAATGTACAAATGCCTTGAGTTTTTATAAAATATTCATGTAATATACGAGTAGCATCATTTAAATAGGTAATATTAATATGAGTTAACAGCGTTAATTTAGAATTTGTAACTTGGACAATACCCTTCTTATTGGGCAATACCCGGTTGATTATAATAATAATGACTCGATACCAGAAGGGGTAATAGGAGGAGGAATAGAATCGTCAGATTCATCTGGAAAATATAAATTAAGAAGGTTAGTATGGCATTTCTTTATCTTTTTGCCGATCTGGAGCTCTACTGTGTGATTTGGAAAAACTCGAGTGATTCGACAAGGACCATTAGCGTTTTGACAAAGTTTCTTTGATAGTCCGAATTTAATTTGCACGTTTTTAATTTTTACAGGATCATTAATTTTGAATTTTACAGGATTACTGTCACGATCGTAGTGTTTTTTACTTGTTTTCTTTGATTCAATGATATTTTCGCGTGCATGTTTAAAACCTGTATTTAATTTATATTGAAGAGATCGGATATAATCATCGTAGGTATAATGAAATTCAGGATCTCGTGTGATTGAGGAAGGTAAATAACCTTTGCTACCATAGAGTACTTCGTATGGTGTGCATTTAGTGGTCTTGTGAACTGAAGTATTGTAACTAAACATAGCAAATGGTACAAATTCGTCCCAATCTTGTTGTTTATTATTAATACAATGTGAAAGATAATCTTTAAGGGTTAAATGAGATCTTTCAAGAGCACCGTTAATTTATGGGTGATAAGGGGTAGTAGACAGATGTTTTGTTTGAAATACTTTATGAAATTCTTTAATTAAATTGGACATAGTCAGAGCCTTGGTCAGATAAAAGTTTCTGAGGTACCTGGTTTATATTTCATTGTATACTCATACTCATTTAAGCGTAATCGCCATCTGACAAGTCTGGAAGAGGGATTTTTGCAATTCGTTAACCATTGAAGGGGTCGATGATCAGTACATATTGTAAAAATTCGTCCATACAGGTACGGTCGAAAATGACCAACGGTATCAATAACAGCAAGTAATTCCTTCTTGGTCGTAGACTAGTTTCGTTCAGCATTATTTGGCGTTCTTGAATAATATGCTACTGGTAAATCTTCTTGATCTGTAATTTGTGATAATACACCACCCATTCCTACATTTGAAGCGTCACAAGTAACGAGAAATGGTTTGGAACCATCAGGGTACTGGAATAGTGGTTCTTGCATTAAAGCAGATTTGAGTTGTTGAAATGCATTTTCTTGTAACACGGTCCAATTGAAAGGAGTATTATCTTTCTTTAATAAAATTGTTAGGAGTTTAGCAATTGTTGAAAAATTGGGAATAAATTTACGCTAATAACCCGTCATTCCTAAAAATATTTGTATACCTTTCTGATTTTGAGGACGCGGAAGTTTTTGGATTGACTGTATTTTAGATGGATTTGGTTTCACTCCTTCGCTTGAAATTATATGTCCCAAATATTGGCATGATTTTTGCATAAATTCGCACTTATCAGGCTGAAGTTTAAGAGAATTTTCGCGTAATCTTGATAATATATTGGCTAACTTTCTATTGGGATTCTCTATACATGATCCATACACTACAATATCATCAAGACAAACAAAGCATTGCTTATTAGTTAATCCTGTTGGAACTACATTCATCATTCTCTGAATACATGCTGGAGCATTTTTTAACCCAAATGGCATACGATTATATTCGTAGTGTCCATCCGGTGTAGAGAAGGCTGTTTTAGGCGAATCTTTTGGATTCATAGGGATCTGATGAAACCCACTTGCAAGATTTAATGTTGTAAAGTATCGAGCATGACCCAGTTGGTCCAAAATATCTTCAATGTTTTTTTGCAATGGATATGCATCGCCAATAGTCTTTTCATTCAATTTCCGATAATCTATAACTACTTTCCATTTCTTTGCACCTGAGGCATCAATCTTTTTCGGGACTATCCATAGTGGACTGGACCATGGGCTAGTAGATGACTTTATAATTCCTTGCGTTAACATTTTCTCTATTTGTTTTGAGACTTGATTTTTATGAATTTCAGGATATCGATATGATTTTACATGAACAGGCATGTTATCGTGAGTAGGAATTTCATGTGTTGCAGCCGTAGCTGCAGTCAAAGTATCATTGGGGAGAAAAAATGTGTCTTCAAATTCTTCACATAATTTTTTAATTGATAACGTTTCTTCTTCATTGAGATGACTGAGACGAAGATTTTCATTTAATAATTTGATACGATCTGGTTCCTCATTTAAGCGTTCTTCTAATACCTCAAAAATTTGGGCCTTCTGGGGTAGGGATTCGATTTTAATAGAGGGCTTAATGAATGATTGTTTTTCCGTCGATCGATTTACGGTTGTGATGAGAGCTTCATTAGTAGTTGTGACTTTAACAATAGCATTTGCAACTAATAATGCTCTTTCTTCATCTGACGCTACAGCTTGAATAACTGCTTCTTTAAGATTGTGAGGATTACATATTTTAAATTTCGCAACCACTTCTGATCTTGATCCAATAGTAATTATTTCTTCTGATTTTTGAGCCGTATTGAAGTTTAGAGGAATAGAAAATGGAATACAATCGATAATGATACAATTATTTTTATAGGATATCTCGGAATTTTTAGTATCGAAAAAATCATTGCCCAGTAGACCATCAAAGGGCATGTTTGATTCATTATTGTCATCAATTAATTGGAGATCAACCAAAAATTTGTTTCGATGAATTTCTAATTCGAGTTGAATTTCTCCAGAGGTTTGAATAGGTGCGTCTTTCTTTATGCCCGTTAAAATTGTAGTTTTGTCAGTGATAATTTGATAATTACTGAGACTTTACTTTTTTATTAAAGAGACGGAGGCTACTGTGTCTATTAGGAATTTAAGGACCTTATCAGGGGAATTTGCTGAAGAACATTCGACTAGTACATATGTTAAATCATTATTATTAAAGTCGATATGCGCAAAATTTGAATTTGAAAATTCACTTATTATGGACTGTTCCATTCTTTTTGCATCAGTTTGAGGTACAAAGTGAACGTTTTTCACGTATTTGAGAATTAGTATGATAAAAGTTTGAACATGGTTCTATACGTTGTCTGTGTGAATTTTCGGCTGTGACATTAATTTGAGGGGTACTGGGAGATTCAATATCAAAATTGGATGTTTCCATTTCTGTTTCATGAAAATTAATTGACCGTTGGTTGTGGGAATTGGGATTAATTTGTCCATTCCTGTTTCTTTTAACGTTTGATAAAAATCTTTTCACGCATTCTTCAATCGAATCACCTGATTTTTTATAATAACTACACTGAGTGCTCTGTCTATTAAATTGTTTACCTGCTGGTTGTGTGTTAAAATTTTGATTTTGTTCTGAACGTCTGTACTGTATATTTGAATTTGATGGGTATAAAGTTCTGGGATTAGATTGTCCTTGGGTAAAATGAATTAGTCTGGAATGATTTATAGGTTTAAAATTTTTAAAGCGGCAGTCATTACTTGAGTGATTTGTTCGATTGCAATAAATACATTTTTGTGGATTTTCATGTCGTATTCTAAGGGCTTTCTCTTCAGCAGTTGCGGCAGTAAAAGCTTGATTAATAGTTTTAAATTCTCTATAACGAAGCATTTGAGATATTTGTGGGTGAGTATGATAGATAAAACGATTTAATATCATATCAGTTATCATTGCAATGCGTCCCGCAAGTGTATTTTCTTCTAACTCGGATGCATGAATCGTGGCTAATATTCTACATGATAGATCTTCTAATCTTTGGAAAAATTGGGAAACACTTTCGGTTTTACCCTGTTTCATTGAATTAAGGTCCTCAAGGAGCTGATCAAGTGATTTTTTATCTTGGTAGAGATTTAATAATAATTCTGAAATTTCTTCCCATGGCGTTAAATTACGATGTATATCGTATAATAATAAAAGAGATTTTTCTGATTCATGGGCGTGTTCAAAAACTGAGTCTACTTGTTTAATGAAACTTCGAATTTTAAATCGATCACCATCAAATGTATCAGGAATTAATTTAGTAAGAAATTCAAGACTAGGACGAGGTGCAGTTACAACTTGGTTTTGAGCCGTGAGTATAGGATTAATTATTCGGATAAGGAAAAATAATAAAGAAAAAGAGGAATTGTCACAACTAACGAGTATCTAGAAAACTATGCTACTCAGGGCGGTATAAGGTCTCTTTGCAATCGGTGCTGGAGTTGCTGATTCCAGTTTGTATTCTCCCAGGTTGCAGTGCCTTTCCGTATCGCTTGTCGTGGTTCTTCCTGCCTTGTTGTCTTCGTTATCCAGTTAAGCAATATAAAAATTGCCACTTAAACGCCAGGAATGAAGTTGCTAATTTCAGTTTTTATCCACTGGTAATTAGAGTGCTGAATATCCCATCCTCGTCGCCAACATTTATGTTAGATTCCGATGTTTAGTATTTTAAATAAAAAACAATAATTTTATTCTACTAAACCTTTGTACACGAAATCTTACAAGTTTGTAAAAGCACTTAGACTATAGTTTCTAGAACTGTTTGGATGTAGCAATTCTTCTGTGTGTCTGTCTCAGGATCCTAGACGTACATAAGTGAATATTAATGTTAGCGTATCCTTAACGAAGGTTCGGAGGTTTGATTTAGGAGGCAGTGGGAGAAGGAAAAGGTCCAACGGGCATTCTTGGATATTACTAGGAGTTGATGGGTAAGATGTTCAAGCGTATGACTCGGGATTGATGAGCAAGAGGTTCAGGGGTCGCGTGCGTAATTGTGTACGGAAGATAGAAGGAAATTCTGGGGTTACTTATCTTAAACTAAATGATAAGTATGAAAATATGTTCTAGCTTAGAGCGGTATCCAACAATACATAGCCAGCAGCCCTGACTGGGAGCCGCTGTATCCACCTCCACCAAAGAACCGTCCTTTTTAAATAGTATTGCTGCGCCGGGGGTTGTCGTCACTGGTCATGCTTACACTTTATTTAACTTTAATACACTTTATAATAATGAATATGTAAGGATGGCAGAGTCTATTGCGACTTGTCTCTTCGACTGTCAATGCGACTCTCTCATTGATCTGTTTAATCAATATCGGCGATCGTCCCTTAACGACAGATCGAACGCTCCCTTCGGGTCGATCTCGTCGTGGTTTCACGGTGTTCGTAACAGTATATAAACCGCCAAGTAAGGCCGCGAAGGGCAGTCAATCCCGGACACCATACGTGTAAACGTTAGATAAAATAAAAGCTTAAGCATGTCCCAACTTCGAGTATTTGCTTATTTATCTAAAGTCCGTGTTACAGTAACTCCGAGGAGTTATTAGTGCATATCAATCCGTAACACCGTCGCGTCCACACGACGAGCGGGTTGTGAGTTTAAATGATCTGATTTTTCCGAATTTATTGTTGTAACAGGAAGGGAAGGTGATCTTGTTCCCGATGTAGTAGGTTGACTTGCGGAAGGTGTAGAAGATGGTACTATTGGATTAGGTGAATATGTTCTGGATCTAGCTTCATGGTTTCCTGGATAATGTGATGCATTGGAATGGGAAATATTAGAACGGACATTATGATTGTGCATACAGCTAGGAGTTGAACAGCATGGTGGCACATTATGAAAATTTTGATGACAACACTGTTGGCTAGGATTAAAATTTGGATAACAGCAATGTTGTTGATATTGAAAATTCCTGGATGATCCGTATGGACTAGGTGATCTAGAATGATTGTCGTTATGTATAGGATAATTTCGAGATTCACTCGCTTGATATGGATAAGAATTTTGATATGGATAGTTAGGATTTCCGCGTTAACTGTATGATGTATTGTTTCCGCGTGTATAATAATCTTGTTTGTAATCGAAAGTTAAAAATGATCTGTTGTGTTCATAAGATGGTAATACATCGGTCTTCATTCGATCTTTGAGTTTAATAGCTATTTCTAAGGCTTTTTCCACGCTATCGGGATCTCGTGCTTCTACTGCCCTAGCTAGTTCGTCTGGTAACCCTTTAATAAAAACGTTTATAGCAGTTGCCTTTACAGGTTTTACATATAATTATCCTTTAATGAATTTCATAGTCCACTGATCAAGATTCTTAAACGGTCATAAAAAGCATATACGGATTCGTTACGTTTCATCCGGATATTTGAAATTTCTTGCTGATAATATTCGTTTGTTCTCCCGGGTGCAAAACGGCGTTTCAAATGTCTAATTAAATCGTTAACAGAAGTGGAGTGTAGTTCGCAGGTACTGTCTCGCGCTTCACCGCGCAATTTTCATATTACTACTCGAGTGAATGAATTCTCGGATGTTGAAAGTAAATTTTCCGCGTCATTCTTAATACCTGAGATAAAATCTTTCAAAGGTATATTATTTCCTTCAAAATATGGTATGCTAGAGACAGCTTGTTGTATTGCAAAACTTTGGGCAATTGTTACGGATATATGGTCGCTGTAGGAAACATTAGATGTGCTCGCTTTCGAAGCAACGTCTTGCATCGGTTTAGACAGTTTAAAAGAAATTTATCGAGCGAGTCAACAATAAAATAACCAAGAAAACAATGCAATGAGATAGAATAATATATACGGTAATTTGCTCGTATTGCTTTACTATAAAATATTATACGGTAGTAAACGTTATCAAAGATTTCAAAATTCGATTTATAATTGAAACAATATGTAATGTAAAATTCAATTCGAATGAAACAGTTCAGATGCGTTCAATTAATATACATGTATTAATGTTTGAAAAGCGATCTAATGAATACGTGTATCCCGGTCCCATTGATTTCTCAATTATTATGAATTTTCAAGGGATCCTGCAAATTTAGAATAATCCCACCAACTTGAAGGATTATCACCGGTTTCAAAGGATCCCACCGTTGCCACCAGTTCTCTTTCTGCTACTGGTACGTGACGGGCGCGATTCCCCAGTTTGCTCTGTATTATCGAGCGGAATGCGGATGGTAGTGTGCGGTCGAGCAGCTTCTGGTTTTGAATATGAATCAAGCGCATACCGTACGGAGGAAAGAAAATACATCATTCTTTACAATTAACAGCTATTGTTAATGAACTATCAAGATAAAGGACTTAAATAATTTTGTGAGTTCGGAAATGGGAGGCGTTTCTTATCAAAATGAAAGATGTAATTTGATGAGATGATAGTAACACGAAATATATCCGACATAGTATGATGTTAGTACAAAGGGTTAGATAAAAGTGATACAAGTTTGAAATGAAATTTGAATGTTATACAATCGATCTTTAATTCGTCATTACGCACAAGTTTGGCTTCTGAATTGTTTCAATGTATTAAGGGGCTAGACTGGTGTGACTGGTCAAAAACAAAGGCATCTTTCGGACACGGATTCTGTTGAAAGTAAGAATTCAATCAATTCGCGCTACTCCACTTTAATTTAGTACGTTATGAAGCAGTAAAATCAATTGCAAAGTCATGGAAAGTTTCAAAATATTACGCATACGACGACTGCGCGCAAGGTACAGCTTTCTTCGGATAGCTAAACGGTGTACACGATTGCGCCGTGCAGAAGTATGTGAAACAAAAGAACCAAGATTTTTCATTAATTATAATGCCGTCCCTGGGTGATGACCTTTTGTTTTTGTTGATTCATCAAAAATTAGCTAAATAGCACGTGTTAGTACATTTTTTACCTAATGTTTGCGGAAACATGTTTACCAACCTGTTTATAACTTGTAATAAAAGAAACGATATTGAAAAAAATCGAACGTCAGCCCCTAACAAATGTTATGACGAACAGGCGTGCAAAATTTCATTGCAATCGGACTATTAGAACCCGAGAAATCTTGTACACCGTTTACACACTTTTTCAAAATGCGATTTCGAGAAAAACGCGTTCAAAGTTCCGGTACGCGCGACAGCACGCAGGTATACAATTTCACGTTCGGCTCTATATCTTGAAAACTAATGTCAGCATACATTTCGGACCTTTTGCATTTCATTCTAGAAACTTCCAACTGTCATTTAAGTGGAAATAATATTTTCGATTTTTTCCAAATTTTACACTAGTCTAACCCCTTAAGACATTTTTGTATAGGGTGAGTTGTCCTAATATGAAATACCACGATATTAAAGAATCCCGACATTACTACCTATTGACGGTAAATGCAATCGGTTACGTTTGTCATTTATTTCAACTAGCGAGCATATGCGGAGATTATAAGGAAGCACGTGTTTGCAAAAGAATGCTGAAGAAAAACCTACAATCCGAGTTTTTGCATATGAATCTTTAAACTGATATTATACGTAACAAGGCAAGTGCATCAACTCTATTTCTACGTGATTATCTTTCGAATATGGTCGAGTTTGTGTAACCATCATGGAAATGATTAATTTCTATCTCGTTAATACGATATTTCTGAAAACTCGAACAACAATGATTTTCCTTGTATGGAATACCTCCAGGGGCTCAGTATGGAATATTTCATAAATAAAAAGACCATGTAAGAACTATTATTAACTAAACAGAAAACCAGTATTTCATAAATAGCAGGTGTTAAACGTAAAATTTTAGCAACTAAGAACTTTCAAAGAAAAAAATCTGTAGACGCCTTATCAGACAGTGACGAGGAAGACAAAAACTGGAATGACATATCAGCAATGAATTCATGCATTGAAGAAGATTCTCCTAGTAACGAGGATGATGCAGAATCTATATTCTGTGGAAGGTTATGGCGTTTGAGGAAACCTTCAGAACGGGATTGGGTGCAGTGCTGCAAGTGTCGAGAATGGGGTCACGAGAAGTGTGTAAGACACTTAAAAAAAAAATGTTCATTTACGCAGAATGTAAGTGAATGTTTGATCAATTATAATTGATTAGTATGAAATGAAATACACATGTTGATTTCATACAAATATTAATTAGTTTCGATTGATAAGTTGCAGCATTTTTTGTTTAATTTTGTTCAAAAATAACCACTTTTTTTTTTTTTAAATAAAGACAATTATCAGACGCGTTACTTACTTATTTATATCCTACCTCCCATCTTCGAAAGAGTAAATTCGATATACATAATGTGTTATTCCATATTAGGCGAATACAGTATCTCATATTAGGAGCGCCATCAGCTGAATATCGGAAATGAGGACCTCAATAAAAGTAATAAATATTGTCTAAACCGTTATTATATTTTACATTTGACTGTTACCAGTCGAAATAGCAAAAAAATTTCCTACGAAACCATAATATTTGAGTTTGTATAAAAGCATTGCAAGTAGGTAAAATACGTGCATGAAAAAAAGTATTCCATATTAGGACAACTCACCCTATACACAGTCGCGTCGGTAAGTAAGTTAACACGCAGTGCGTAAAGTTATTGATCGTGCGAAAAATAATGAAAGCCATCTGTTGGTTATACCAATAATAGCAGCATTGAACAATACCATCGATCGTGACCTGTTGTTATCGGTGGCATTTGTTTATACCAAAAAATTCTCAAAGTTGTAAAGTCGACAGTTCAGGAGGAACGCATTTCATCGTCAGAAAGTAGGTTAACGATCGTATAATTCTTGGTTTTGTGTAAGTAACCGTTGCAATTATTTATTGTTACACTTTCTTTTTTTAAAGACATTGAAACACTTACGGTATTTATATTAGCATCTACAAACTACTCTGAAATAATAACGACTAATATTTTGTTAAGCATTGTAAGAAATGGGGAACGGACTGCTGAAGAGAGATTGAGAATCTTGGAACGCAGGAAACAAGGATATTCCTTACCTTCAATCGCAAAAGAATATAAATTATCGAAAGTAGGAGTTAAGAAAATATGTGATCGTATCGAAGAAAAACTTATCGCGGAATCACTGCCAAACACAGGAAGAAAACGTAAGACGACGCCGCGTTACGATAATCGTATTGTTGGCGAAGTAAAGCGTAACCCTTTAATTCCGACTCGCAAAATAAAAGTAAATTTAGATCTGCCCATAGGGTGAACGTAGACTAAAAAACGCTTATCGGAAGTGGGTTTTCATGGCCGTGTGTGTCGCAGAAAACCACTATTTCCATAGAATGGTGCACTGAAACTCTTGAAATTCGCAACCGAACATTTACAAAAGCCAATTGAATTTTGGGAATCTGTTATTTGGAGTGACGAGTCGAAACTCGCAATTTTTAATAATAATAGACGGCAGTATGTTTGGAAGAAGAGCGGCGAAAGTTTTAAAAGGGGACATGTAAAAACAGTCATTAAACACGGCGGTGACTCCGGTATGACGTGGGGGTGTTTTAGTATACACGGTGCTGGAAACCTGGTCATCATTGACGGCAAATTGACGGCAGTGAAATACGTAGAAATATTGCAAAACAATCTGTTTCCTTCTGCACAAGAAATGGAAAAACAAAATAATGATGTCTTCTAACAGAGCAATGATCCTAAACACAAAACGAAGCAGACGCTGAAATGTTTTGAAGACAACAATATAAACATATTATAATGGCCCCCACGAAGTCCGGACTTATAATCCGCTCGAGCATTTGTGGTACCATTTAAAGAGAAATGTGACTGTAAACGACAGGAAAAATAAAACAGGCTTTATTAACGCTTTGTACAATGAATGGAACAATATTAGCCTAGATGTAATTAAACAATTAATCCACAGTATACCAAACCGTCTACAAGCCGTTGTAGCCGCGAAAGGTTGTCATACAAAATATTAAAATATAACTTACTGTAAAATATTAGAAAAAATAGGGTGCGTTAACTTACTTTCCGACGCTATCATTGAAGTCATATTGCATACTTGATTTTTCGTTGCTTTACCTGTGAAAATTTATGTTATTTTTGTATACCCTTTTGATCATTCTATCACTCTACTAAGTATATATAAAAGAATTAACCCATTAGAACATATTATCCCACTTATTTCTTCAATTTTTGTGAGCACTATTGGGCGTTAACTTACTTACCGACGCGACTGTTTATATATTTATACATATATGATCGTGCTGCGCTCGCCGTGTTTTTCCCGCTGTTCTACGCGTACTGTCGCCGGACCCTTCAGACGGTCTGTTTTCCATCACTTAGGATTTCCACAGGTTTCTGCCAGCTATTTCCTCTTTTACGGCCCTTGAGCGTGCAACGTTCAGCGTTTCCCAATATCTCTGTGTGTATACAGCTAGTCGCAGAATTGAGTGTACACTCGTATCGAATCTATATTTCTTAACATATGGCAAAGAAAATTGTAATAATTAGTAAAATTAAATATTTATCTTTATTGTACTACTGTTTAAATTCGACTGCTAAAAAAAAGAATTTTAAAAAAGTAAGCTAGGTTTTTTTTCTTTAATGTTTCCGAACATGCAACGATTTTACCAAAGCATAATTGAGCGTACAGAATGGGAATCCCCTAAAAATGAATGTTGTTATGCATTTGTTTTCCAATTTTATTATAGAAAGACTACTATGCAACATCGCAGAACACATTACGTGCATTGTTTTAATCTTTATTTGTTATTTTGCGTCGCTTATAACAATGGCTCCGGAAAGAAAGGAAACAAACGTTTCTCTTTGTCAAATTATTGTTAATTTATATTACAAAGGGAAGTCGTTTCGGGAAATCGGCAGTATATGTAGTTGGTAGAACTCATACTGCTGTACATAAGATGATCAATAAATTTAGCTATGAAGGTACACTAGAAAATAGGAGCGGTCGAGGGTGAAAGAAAATTCTTTCCGAATTTGACGAACGATATATTGTGCGACAAGTTAAAATTAAACCTAATAGCAGTGTACCAAAATTAACAGTGGATGTTTCCTCAAGACTTGGTAAATCTGTGTCAAAGGATACAATTCATCGAGTTTTGCATCGAGAAGGGTACCACGGCCGAGTATCTCGAGAAATGCCTTATATTTCTAAGATAAACCGATTAAAGCGTTTAGAATTTGCCAAGCAATACGTAAATTGTCCAGAAAATTTCTGGAGAAATGTCATTTTCTTTGATGAAACTAAAATTAATTTATTTGGTGCGAATGGTAAAGAAATCGTATGGAGAAGGTCGAATACGGAATTTCACAAAAATCATATACTGCCAAGTTTTAAACACGGCGGGGGATCAACCATGATGTGGGGTTGTATGGCGGCAGGTGGAACAGGGAATATCGAGTTCATAGAGGAAACAGTGGACAATATGAAATACTTGAACATTTTAAAATAAAATTTAAAACCTTCGGCGGAAATATTAAAAATGCCATCGGTATATTATTTTCAGCACGATAATGACCCTAAACACACTTCGCGTGTTTTTAGGAACTGGTTACTTTAGAATGGGTTTCTTTCGTTGAAAATCAGTAAATTTGTAGACGCAATATCTCGAAAACCACTATAAATCGGGTGTATACATTAAAGGTCAGTGAATTCGTCTTGAAAAGCGCTATCGAATGATCTGAACAAAAATACACAGTTCCATTTAAAAAAACGAACTTGACCATCATATCTCTTCAACTAGTAATGTAAAAAAAAGTTCGTCTTCGTTAAAAAATCTGCCCCCTTGTACCATGCAATTTTCATATAAACAATTTTTGTTCTTTTGCGCAACATGCCGTCGTTGTCAAGCAAACCGTGCGACGCTAAACTGGCGATACAGGCTACCGCCATGACAGCTTACAAGGGGCAGGCATAGGTGTTGCAGTTGCTTTTGGAACGACTGTATTCCATAACGTATTTCTTTGTTTGTTGTTACGCGTGAAGAGTCGCAGCCCAGGCCCGCGACGTTTCGGATTGCAGAGTGACGATGGTTTGTCACGGGCCGTTATGGCTCGTGGAGTTAGGTGTTTGATCAAATGGGTTTTTCCAGGAGGAACTAATACTGATCTTCTTTACTTATAATCATTATTCATATTATATCGCTGCACGTACAGGATCGAGCTTGGTAAGTAACTGTGGCTCTTTTTCTTCCCTTTCTTTCCAAATACTCTTCTCCTCAGTGTGGATGTTGCGGTGCCCAGGGCCTGTAGTTGACCCGATTACCCGTTTCGTCCCTGAAAAGAGATATTGTGGGTATATAGTACGGGAGAGGTTTCCTACTATCGAATTTGATCAGATATGTCATGCAGGAGAAAGTTTCAAAAACCTGTTTACATGAGTTAGTTAGGAGTTGATAGCGTGGATTTAGGAAGTTGAGGGATGTTTCGTTTACTGCTTAATTTCTAGGATTTCTTCTAGGTTCTAGTTTCCGATGCAGGAGGTTAGTGGGTTTGAGTGTCAGTGGTTGTAGGTATTTAATGTTATTGTTTTCATGTAAAGGAGTTAGTAATGATGCTGTGGAATTTATTTTGGGCGGTTTGTACGTTATTGATATATGATTTTGGGGCGTATGTGAGGACGGGGCTGACGCATGCTGTGTATAAGTGAAGTTTTTGTGAGATAGGGAGGGTACTACCTCTTCCAATGAGTTAGAATAGAGAAGATATTGAATAGGATTGGGCCCAGAATGGATCCCTGCGGGGCTCCAGCAGCAATGGATTTTGACGAGGAGGATTCTCTTGCCACAGTGACTCGCATGAGTCTACTGGTTAGGAAGCTTTACATGATTTTAACTAGGGGAGTTTTAATTTTGAGAAGTTTGAGGATTAGGCTGTCGTGCCAGTCGGTGTCAAATGCCTTTTGGATCTCTAGAAGGGCCATTGCGGTGAGTCTTTTTTTTATTGAATTCTAGTATGATGTGTTGAGTTACTCTTAGGGTTTGTTGGATTGTTGAGTGGGGAGGCTGAAAGCCAAATTGCTCGTTGATGATTATGTTGCTTTCTTTCAGGTGTTTGCTTACGATCTCGAGGATTAGTTTCTCAAAGATTTTGCCTAGTATGGGCAATAGGCTGACTGGACGGTAGTTTTGTGGGGAGGTTTTGGGACGAAGATAACTTTCGCCTTTTTCCAAACGTCTGGGAAGTAAGCGAGTTCCAGGGCTTGTTTGGGGATGTAATAGGTCTGAACTACTGGTTTCTTGGGGAGGTTTTTTAGTTGAGTGGGGGTAATTTTGTCCGGTCCAGGTGCTTTGTTGTGTTTCAGGTTTTTGATGATGTGTCTTATTTTATATGGATTAAGTTGTGCGGACGTGTAGTGTAAGGGTGCTTGTAAGATGCTAATACCAGTTCCCACTGCTTCGGAGTCCCAGGGGGAGGTTAGGTGGTTTGTACTCTAGTGAATGTGTTAGCCAGGAGTTCGGCTTTTTGTTCATCAGTGTGG
>CAKAJE020002148.1:0-16465 GCA_916610135.2 Macropis europaea
AATTCTATCACATTTGTTCAATTTACGTCGCTCCTATTTCAGATAGCTTATTGGGCTAAGCGGCATCTCAAAGCGCATGAAATGACGAGTGAAATGCACTATTAAACTTATAGGGTAAGGCAAACAGAGACCCGATTAGATCATTTTATATTACGGTTAATATAAGAATACAGCGTAATTCTATCACATTTGTTCAACTTTCGTCGCTCCTATTTCAGATAGCGTACTGAGCTAGGCGGCATCTTAAAGCGCGTGGAATGGCGAGTAAAATGCAATATTAAACTTCTATGATAGGGCAATCAGAGACCCGATTAGATCATTTTATGTTTTGGTTAATATAAGAATTCAGCGAAATTCTATCACATTTGTTCAATTTACGTCGCTCCTATTTCAGATAGCTTATTGGGCTAAGCGGCATCTCAAAGCGCATGAAATGACGAGTGAAATGCACTATTAAACTTATAGGGTAAGGCAAACAGAGACCCGATTAGATCATTTTATATTACGGTTAATATAAGAATACAGCGTAATTCTATCACATTTGTTCAACTTTCGTCGCTCCTATTTCAGATAGCGTACTGAGCTAGGCGGCATCTTAAAGCGCGTGGAATGGCGAGTAAAATGCACTACTAAACTTCTATGATAGGGCAATCAGGCACTCGATTAGATCATTTTATATTTTGTTTAATATAAGATTTCAGGGAAATTCTATCTCATTTGTTCAATTTACGTCGCTCCTATTTCAGTTAGCGTATTCGGCTAAGCGGCATCTCAAAGAGCATGAAATGGCGAATAAAATGCACTAGTAAACTTCTAGGCTAGGGCGAACAGAGACCCGATTAGATCATTTTACATTATGGTTAATAAAAGAATTCAGCGAAATTCTATCTCATTTGTTCAATTTACGTCGCTCCTATTTCAGTTAGCGTATTGGGCTAAGTGGCATCTCAAAGCGCAAGAAATGGCGAGTAAAATGCACTATTAAACTTCAAGGGTAGAGCAAACAGAGACCCGATTAGATCATTTTATATTATGGTTAATTTAAGAATTAAGCAAAATTCTATCACATTTGTTCAATTTACGTCGCTCCTATTTCAGATAGCGTACTGGGCTAGGCGGCATCTTAAAGCGCGTGGAAGGTTGAGTAAAATGCACTCCTAATCTTCCATGATAGGGCAATCAGAGACCCGATTAGATCATTTTACATTTTGTTTAATATAAGATTTCAGGGACATTCTATCACATTTGTTTAATTTACGTCGCTGCTATTTCAGATAGCGTATTGGGCTAAGCGGCATCTCAAAGCGCATGAAATGGCGAATAAAATGCACTATTAAACTTCTAGGCGAGGGGCGAACAGAGACCCGATTAGATCATTTTACATTATGGTTAATAAAAGAATTCAGCGAAATTCTATCACATTTGTTCAACTTACGTCGCTCGTATTTCAGATAGCGTATTGGGCTAAGCGGCATCTCAAAGCGCATGAAATGGCGAGTAAAATGCACTGTTAAACTTCTATCATATGGCAATCAGATACCCGAATAGATCGTATTATATTATGGTTAATTTAAGAATTCAGCGAAATTTCTATCACATTTGTTCAATTTACGTAGCTCCTATTTCAGATAGCGTACTGGGCTAGGCGGCAACATAAAGCGCGTGGAATGGCGAGTAAAATGCACTATTAAACTTCTATGATAGGGCAATCAGAGACCCGATTAGATCATTTTATATTTTGGTTAATATAAGAATTCAGCGAAATTCTATCACATTTGATCAATTTACGTCGCTCCTATTTCAGATAGCGTATTGGGCTAGGCGGCATCCTAATGCGCGCGGAATGGCGAGTAAAATGCACTATTAAGCTTCTATGCTAGGGCAATCAGAGACCTGATTAGATCATTTTATATTTTGGTTAATATAAGAATTCAGTGAAATTCTATCACATTTGTTCAATTTATTTCGCTCCTATTTCTGATAGCGTATTGGGCTTAGGGGCATCTCAAAGCGCATGAAATGGCGAATAAAATGAGCTATTAAACTTCCAGGCTAGGGCGAACAGAGACCCGATTATATCATTTTACATTATGGTTAATAAAAGAATTCAGCGAAATTCTATCACATTTGTTCAACTTACGTCGCTCCTATTGCAGATAGCGTATTGGGCTAAGTGGCATCTCAAAGCGCATGAAATGGCGAGTAAAATGCACTATTAAACTTCTATGATAGGGCAATCAGAGACCCGGTTAGATCATTTTATATTTTGTTTAATAAAAGAAATCAGCGAAATTCTATCACATTTGTTCAACTTACGTCGCTGATATTTCAGATAGCGTATTGGGCTATGCGGCATCGCAAAGCGCAAGAAATGGCGAGTAAAATGCACTATTAAACTTCTAGGGTAGAGCAAACAGAGACGCGATTAGATCATTTTATATTTTGTTTAATTTAAGGTTTCAGGGAAATTCTATCACATTTGTTCAATTTACGTCGCTCCTATTTCAGATAGCGTACTGGGCTAGGCGGCATCTTAAAGCGAGTGGAAAGGCGAGTAAAATGCACTATTAAACTTCTATGATAGGGCAATCGGAGACCCGATTAGATCATTTAATATTTTGGTTAATATAAGAATTCAGCGTAATGCTATCACATTTGTTCAATTTACGTCGCTCCTATTACAGACAGCTTATTGGGCTTAGCGGCATCTCAAAGCGCATGAAATGACGAGTGAAATGCACTATTAAACTTCTAGGGTAGGGCAAACAGAGAACCGATTAGATCATTTTATATTATGGTTAATTTAAGAATTCAGCAAAATTCTATCACATTTGTTCAATTTACGTCGTTCCTACTTCAGATAGCGTCCTGGGCTAAGCGGCATCTAATAGCGCATGAAATGGCGCGTATAATGCACTATTAAACTTCTAGGATAAGGCAAACAGAGACCCGATTAGATCATTTTATGTTATGGTTAATATAAGAATTCAGTGTAATTCTATCACATTTGTTCAAGTTACGTCGCTCCTATTTCAGATAGCGTACTGGGCTAGGCGGCATCTTAAAGCGCGTGGAATGGCGAGTAAAATGCACTATTAAACTTCTATGCTAGGGCAATCAGAGACCCGATTAGATCATTTTATATTTTGGTTAATATAAGAATTCAGCGAAATTCTATCACATTTGTTCAGTTTACGTCGCTCCTATTTCAGATAGCGTACTGGGCTATGCGGCATCTTAAAGCGCGTGGAATGGCGAGTAAAATTCACTATTAAACTTCTATGATAGGGTAATCAGAGACCCGATTAGATCATTTTATATTTTGGTTAATATAAGAATTCAGCGAAATTCTATCACATTTGTTCAATTTACGTCGCTCCTATTTCAGATAGCTTATTGGGCTAAGCGGCATCTCAAAGCGCATGAAATGACGAGTGAAATGCACTATTAAACTTATAGGGTAAGGCAAACAGAGACCCGATTAGATCATTTTATATTACGGTTAATATAAGAATACAGCGTAATTCTATCACATTTGTTCAACTTTCGTCGCTCCTATTTCAGATAGCGTACTGAGCTAGGCGGCATCTTAAAGCGCGTGGAATGGCGAGTAAAATGCAATATTAAAACTTCTATGATAGGGCAATCAGAGACCCAATTAGATCATTTTATGTTTTGGTTAATATAAGATATTAAGCGAAATTCTATCACATTTGTTCAATTTACGTCGCTCCTATTTCAGATAGCGTATTGGGGTAAGTTGCATCTCAAAGCGCAAGACATGGCGAGTAAAATGCACTACTAAACTTCTAGGGTAGGCAAACAGAGACCCGATTAGATCATTTTATATTGCGGTTAATATAAGAATTCAGCGTAACTCTGTCACATTTGTTCAACTTACGTAGCTCCTATTTCAGATAGCGTCCTGGGCTAGCCGGCATCTTAAAGCGCGTGGAATGGCGAGTAAAATGCACTATTAAACTTCTAGGATAAGGCAAACAGAGACCCGATTAGATCATTTTATATTACGGTTAATATAAGAATTCAGCGTAATTCTGTCACATTTGTTCAACATACGTAGCTCCTATTTCAGATAGCGTACTGGGCTAGGCGGCAACTTAAAGCGCGTGGAATGTCGAGTAAAATACACTATCAAACTTCTATGATAGGGCAATCAGAGACCCGATTAGATCATTTTATATTTTGGTTAATATAAGAATTCAGCGAAATTCTATCACATTTGTTCAATTTACGTCGCTCCTATTTCAGATAGCGTATTGGGCTAAGCGGCATCTCAAAGCGCATGAAATGGCGAGTAAAATGCACTATTAAACTTCTAGGGTAGGGCAATCAGAGACCCGACTACATCATTTTATATTATGGTTAATTTAAGAATTCAGCAAAATTCTATCACATTTGTTCAGTTTACGTCGCTCCTATTTCAGATAGCGTACCGGGCTATGCGGCATCTTAAAGCGCGTGGAATGGCGAGTAAAATTCACTATTAAACTTCTATGATAGGGCAATCAGAGACCCGATTAGATCATTTTATATTTTGGTTAATATAAGAATTCAGCGAAATTCTATCACATTTGTTCAACTTTCGTCGCTCCTATTTCAGATAGCGTACTGAGCTAGGCGGCATCTTAAAGCGCGTGGAATGGCGAGTAAAATGCACTATTAAACTTCTATGCTAGGGCAATCAGAGACCCGATTAGATCATTTTATATTTTGGTTAATATAAGAATTCAGCGAAATTCTATCACATTTGTTCAATTTACGTCGCTCCTATTTCAGATAGCGTATTGGGCTAAGCAGCATCTCAAAGCGCATGAAATGGCGAGTAAAATGCACTATTAAACTTCTAGGGTTGGGCAAACAAAGACCCGATTAAATCATTTTATATTATGGTTAATTTAAGAATTCAGCGAAATTCTATCACATTTGTACAATTTACGTCGCTCCTATTTCAGATAGCGTATTGGGCTAGGCGGCATCCTAAAGCGCGCGGAATGGGCGAGTAAAATGCACTATTAAGCTTCTATGCTAGGGCAATCAGAGACCTGATTAGATCATTTTATATTTTGGTTAATATAAGGATTCAGTGAAATTCTATCACATTTGTTCAATTTATTTCGCTCCTATTTCTGATAGCGTATTGGGCTAAGCGGCATCTCAAAGCGCATGAAATGGCGAATAAAATGCACTATTAAACTTCTAGGCGAGGGCGAACAGAGACCCGATTAGATCATTTTACATTTTGGTTAATAAAAGAATTCAGCGAAATTCTATCACATTTGCTCAATTTACGTCGCTCCTATTACAGATAGCTTATTGTGCTTAGCGGAATCTCAAAGCGCATGAAGTGACGAGTGAAATGCACTATTAAACTTCTAGGGTTGGTCGAAGAAAGACCCGATTAGATCATTTTACATTAAGGTTAATATAAGAATTCAGGGAAATTCTATCACATTTGTTCAACTTACGTCGCTCCTATTTCAGATAGCGCACTCGGCTAGGCGGTATCTTAAAGCGCGTGGAATGGCGAGTAAAATGCACTACTAAACTACTATGATAGAGCAATCAGAGACCCGATTAGGTCATTTTATATTTTGGTTAATATAAGAATTCAGCGAAATTCTATCACATTTGTTCAATTTACGTCGCTCCTATTAAAGAGAGCGCATTCGGCTAAGCGGCATCTGAAAGCGCATGAAATGGCGAGTAAAATGCACTATTAAACTTCTAGGGTAGGGCAAACAGAGACCCGATTAGATCATTTTATATTATTATTAATTTAAGAAGTCAGCAAAATTCTATCACATTTGTTCAATTTACGTCGTTCCTATTTCAGATAGCGTACTGGGCTAGGCGGCATCTTAAAGCGCGTGGAAAGGCGAGTAAAATGCACTCTTAAACTTCTATGATAGGGCAATCAGAGACCCGATTAGATCATTTTCCATTTTGGTTAATATAAGAATTCAGTGAAATTCTATCACATTTGTTCAATTTATTTCGCTCCTGTTTCTGATAGCGTATTGGGCTAAGCGGCATCTCAAAGCGCAAGAAATGTCGAGTAAAATGCACTATTAAACTTCTAGGGTAGGGCAAACAGAGACCCGATTAGATCATTTTATATTATGGTTAATTTAAGAATTCAGCAAAATTCTATAACATTTGTTCAATTTACGCCGTTCCTATGCCAGATGGCGTACTAGGCTAGGCGGCATCTTAAAGCGCGTGGAATGGCGAGTAAAATGAACTATAAAACTTCTATGATAGGGCAATCAGAGACCCGATTAGATCATTTTATATTTTGGTTAATATAAGAATTCAGCCAAATTCTATCACATTTGTTCAATTTACGTCGCTCCTATTTCAGATAGCGTACTGGGCTAAGCGGCATCTTAAAGCCCGTGGAATGGCGAGTACAATGCACTATTAAACTTCTATGATAGGGCAATCAGAGACCTGATTCGATCATTTTATATTTTGGTTAATATAAGAATTGAGGGAAATTCTATCACATTTGTTCAATTCACGTCGCTCCTATTTGAGATAGCGTATTGGGCTAAGCGGCATCTCAAAGCGCATGAAATGGCGAGTAAAATGCACTATTAAACTTCTAGGGTAGGGCAAACAGAGACCCGATAAGATCATTTTACATTATGGTTAATAAAAGAATTCAGCGAAATTCTATCACATTTGTTCAACTTACGTCGCTCGTATTTCAGATAGCGTATTGGGCTAAGCGGCATCTCAAAGCGCATGAAATGGCGAGTAAAATGCACTATTAAACTTCTAGGGTTGGGCAAACAAAGACCCGATTAAATCATTTTATATTATGGTTAATTTAAGAATTCAGCGAAATTCTATCACATTTGTACAATTTACGTCGCTCCTATTTCAGATAGCGTATTGGGCTAGGCGGCATCCTAAAGCGCGCGGAATGGCGAGTAAAATGCACTATTAAGCTTCTATGCTAGGGCAATCAGAGACCTGATTAGATCATTTTATATTTTGGTTAATATAAGGATTCAGTGAAATTCTATCACATTTGTTCAATTTATTTCGCTCCTATTTCTGATAGCGTATTGGGCTAAGCGGCATCTCAAAGCGCATGAAATGGCGAATAAAATGCACTATTAAACTTCTAGGCGAGGGCGAACAGAGACCCGATTAGATCATTTTACATTTTGGTTAATAAAAGAATTCAGCGAAATTCTATCACATTTGCTCAATTTACGTCGCTCCTATTACAGATAGCTTATTGTGCTTAGCGGAATCTCAAAGCGCATGAAGTGACGAGTGAAATGCACTATTAAACTTCTAGGGTTGGTCGAAGAAAGACCCGATTAGATCATTTTACATTAAGGTTAATATAAGAATTCAGGGAAATTCTATCACATTTGTTCAACTTACGTCGCTCCTATTTCAGATAGCGCACTCGGCTAGGCGGTATCTTAAAGCGCGTGGAATGGCGAGTAAAATGCACTACTAAACTACTATGATAGAGCAATCAGAGACCCGATTAGGTCATTTTATATTTTGGTTAATATAAGAATTCAGCGAAATTCTATCACATTTGTTCAATTTACGTCGCTCCTATTAAAGAGAGCGTATTCGGCTAAGCGGCATCTGAAAGCGCATGAAATGGCGAGTAAAATGCACTATTAAACTTCCAGGTTGGGCAAACAGAGACCCGATTAGATCATTTTATATTATTATTAATTTAAGAAGTCAGCAAAATTCTATCACATTTGTTCAATTTACGTCGTTCCTATTTCAGATAGCGTACTGGGCTAGGCGGCATCTTAAAGCGCGTGGAATGGCGAGTAAAATGCACTATTAAACTTCTATGATAGGGCAATCAGAGACCCGATTAGATCATTTTCCATTTTGGTTAATATAAGAATTCAGTGAAATTCTATCACATTTGTTCAATTTATTTCGCTCCTGTTTCTGATAGCGTATTGGGCTAAGCGGCATCTCAAAGCGCAAGAAATGTCGAGTAAAATGCACTATTAAACTTCTAGGGTAGGGCAAACAGAGACCCGATTAGATCATTTTATATTATGGTTAATTTAAGAATTCAGCAAAATTCTATAACATTTGTTCAATTTACGCCGTTCCTATGCCAGATGGCGTACTAGGCTAGGCGGCATCTTAAAGCGCTTGGAATGGCGAGTAAAATGAACTATAAAACTTCTATGATAGGGCAATCAGAGACCCGATTAGATCATTTTATATTTTGGTTAATATAAGAATTCAGCCAAATTCTATCACATTTGTTCAATTTACGTCGCTCCTATTTCAGATAGCGTACTGGGCTACGCGGCATCTTAAAGCCCGTGGAATGGCGAGTACAATGCACTATTAAACTTCTATGATAGGGCAATCAGAGACCTGATTCGATCATTTTATATTTTGGTTAATATAAGAATTGAGGGAAATTCTATCACATTTGTTCAATTCACGTCGCTCCTATTTCAGATAGCGTATTGGGCTAAGCGGCATCTCAAAGCGCATGAAATGGCGAGTAAAATGCACTATTAAACTTCTAGGGTAGGGCAAACAGAGACCCGATAAGATCATTTTACATTATGGTTAATAAAAGAATTCAGCGAAATTCTATCACATTTGTTCAACTTACGTCGCTCGTATTTCAGATAGCGTATTGGGCTAAGCGGCATCTCAAAGCGCATGAAATGGCGAGTAAAATGCACTATTAAACTTCTAGGGTTGGGCAATCAAAGACCCGATTAAATCATTTTATATTATGGTTAATTTAAGAATTCAGCGAAATTCTATCACATTTGTACAATTTACGTCGCTCCTATTTCAGATAGCGTATTGGGCTAGGCGGCATCCTAAAGCGCGCGGAATGGCGAGTAAAATGCACTATTAAGCTTCTATGCTAGGGCAATCAGAGACCTGATTAGATCATTTTATATTTTGGTTAATATAAGAATTCAGTGAAATTCTATCACATTTGTTCAATTTATTTTGCTCCTATTTCTGATAGCGTATTGGGGCTAAGCGGCATCTCAAAGCGCATGAAATGGCGAATAAAATGCACTATTAAACTTCTAGGATAGGGCAAACAGAGACCCGATTAGATCATTTTATATTATGATTAATTTAAGAAGTCAGCAAAATTCTATCACATTTGTTCAATTTACGTCGTTCCTATTTCAGATAGCGTACTGGGCTAGGCGGCATCTTAAAGCGCGTGGAAGGGCGAGTAAAATACACTACTAAACTTCTATGATAGGGCAATCAGAGACCCGTTTAGATCATTTTATATTTTGGTTAATATAAGAATTCAGCGAAATTCTCTCACATTTGTTCAATTTACGTCGCTGATATTTCAGATAGCGTATTGGGCTAAGCGGCATCTCAAAGCGCATGAAATGGCGAGTAAAATGCACTATTGAACTTCTATGATAGGGCAATCAGAGACCTGATTATATCATTTTATATTTTGGTTAATATAAGAATTCAGCGAAATTGTATCACTTTTGTTTAATTTACGTCGCTCCTATTTCAGATAGCGTAATGGGCTAAGCGGCATCTCAAAGCGCATGAAATGACGAGTGAAATGCACTATTAGACTTCTATGGTAGGGCGAACAGAGACCCGATTAGATCATTTTACATTAAGGTTCATATAAGAATTCAGGGAAATTCTATCACATTTGTTCCATTTACGTCGCTCCTATTTCAGATAGCGTATTGGGCTAAGCGGCATCTTAAAGCGCGTGGAATGGCGAGTAAAATGCACTATTACACTTCTAGGGTAGGGCAAACAGAGGCCCGATTAGATCATTTTATATTATGGTTAATTTAAGAATTCACCGAAATTCTATCACATTTGTTCAATTTACGTCGCTCCTATTTCAGATAGCGTATTGGGCTAGGCGGCATCCTAAAGCGCGCGGAATGGCGAGTAAAATGCACTATTAAGCTTCTATGCTAGGGCAATCAGAGACCTGATTAGATCATTTTATATTTTGGTTAATATAAGAATTCAGTGAAATTCTATCACATTTGTTCAATTTATTTCGCTCCTATTTCTGATAGCGTATTGGGCTAAGCGGCATCTCAAAGCGCATGAAATGGCGAATAAAATGCACTATTAAACTTCTAGGCGAGGGCGAACAGAGACCCGATTAGATCATTTTACATTTTGGTTAATAAAAGAATTCAGCGAAATTCTATCACATTTGCTCAATTTACGTCGCTCCTATTGCAGATAGCTTATTGTGCTTACTGGCATCTCAAAGCGCATGAAGTGACGAGTGAAATGCACTATTAAACTTCTAGGGTTGGTCGAAGAAAGACCCGATTAGATCATTTTACAACTAGGTTAATATAAGAATTCAGGGAAATTCTATCACATTTGTTCAATTTACGTCGCTCCTATTTCAGATAGCGTATTGGGCTAAGCGGCCTCTCAAAGCGCATGAAATAGCGAATAAAATGAGCTATTAAACTTCTAGGCTAGGGCGAACAGAGACCCGATTAGATCATTTTACATGATGGTTAATAAAAGAATTCAGCGAAATTCTATCACATTTGTTCAACTTACGTCGCTCCTATTGCAGATAGCGTATTGGGCTAAGTGGCATCTGAAAGCGCATGAAATGGCGAGTAAAATGCACTATTAAACTTCTAGGCGAGGGCAAACAGAGACCCGATTAGATCATTTTATATTATGATTAATTTAAGAAGTCAGCAAAATTCTATCACATTTGTTCAATTTACGTCGTTCCTATTTCAGATAGCGTACTGGGCTAGGCGGCATCTTAAAGCGCGTGGAAGGGCGAGTAAAATACACTACTAAACTTCTATGATAGGGCAATCAGAGACCCGATTAGATCATTTTATATTTTGGTTAATATAAGAATTCAGCGAAATTCTCTCACATTTGTTCAATTTACGTCGCTCCTATTAAAGATAGCGTAATGGGCTAAGCGGCATCTCAAGGCGCATGAAATGACGTGTGAAATGCACTATTAGACTTCTATGGTAGGGCGAACAGAGACCCGATTAGATCATTTTACATTAAGGTTCATATAAGAATTCAGGGAAATTCTATCACATTTGTTCAACTTACGTCGCTCCTATTTCAGATAGCGCACTCGGCTAGGCGGTATCTTAAAGCGCGTGGAATGGCGAGTAAAATGCACTACTAAACTACTATGATAGAGCAATCAGAGACCCGATTAGGTCATTTTATATTTTGGTTAATATAAGAATTCAGCGAAATTCTATCACATTTGTTCAATTTACGTCGCTCCTATTAAAGATAGCGTATTGGGCTAAGCGGCATCTGAAAGCGCATGAAATGGCGAGTAAAATGCACTATTAAACTTCTAGGGTAGGGCAAACAGAGACCCGATTAGATCATTTTATATTATTATTAATTTAAGAAGTCAGCAAAATTCTATCACATTTGTTCAATTTACGTCGTTCCTATTTCAGATAGCGTACTGGGCTAGGCGGCATCTTAAAGCGCGTGGAAAGGCGAGTAAAATGCACTATTAAACTTCTATGATAGGGCAATCAGAGACCCGATTAGATCATTTTATATTTTGTTTAATATAACATTTCAGGGAAATTCTGTCACATTTGTTCAATTTACGTCGCTCCTATTTCAGATAGCTTATTGGGCTTAGCGGCATCTGAAAGCGCATGAAATGGCGAGTAAAATGCACTATTAAACTTCTAGGGTAGGGCAAACAAAGACCCGATTAAATCATTTTATATTATGGTTAATTTAAGAATTCAGCGAAATTCTATCACATTTGTTCAATTTACGTCGCTCCTATTTCAGATAGCGTATTGGGCTAAGCGGCATCTCAAAGCGCATGAAATGGCGAGTAAAATGCACTATTAAACTTCTAGGGTAGGGCAATCAGAGACCCGACTACATCATTTTATATTATGGTTAATTTAAGAATTCAGCAAAATTCTATCACATTTGTTCAGTTTACGTCGCTCCTATTTCAGATAGCGTACCGGGCTATGCGGCATCTTAAAGCGCGTGGAATGGCGCGTAAAATTCACTATTAAACTTCTATGATAGGGCAATCAGAGACCCGATTAGATCATTTTATATTTTGGTTAATATAAGAATTCAGCGAAATTCTATCACATTTGTTCAACTTTCGTCGCTCCTATTTCAGATAGCGTACTGAGCTAGGCGGCATCTTAAAGCGCGTGGAATGGCGAGTAAAATGCACTATTAAACTTCTATGCTAGGGCAATCAGAGACCCGATTAGATCATTTTATATTTTGGTTAATATAAGAATTCAGCGAAATTCTATCACATTTGTTCAATTTACGTCGCTCCTATTTCAGATAGCGTATTGGGCTAAGCAGCATCTCAAAGCGCATGAAATGGCGAGTAAAATGCACTATTAAACTTCTAGGGTTGGGCAATCAGAGACCCGACTAGATCATTTTATATTATGGTTAATTTAAGAATTCAGCAAAATTCTATCACATTTGTTCAGTATACGTCGCTCCTATTTCAGATAGCGTATTGGGCTAGGCGGCATCCTAAAGCGCGCGGAATGGCGAGTAAAATGCACTATTAAGCTTCTATGCTAGGGCAATCAGAGACCTGATTAGATCATTTTATATTTTGGTTAATATAAGAATTCAGTGAAATTCTATCACATTTGTTCAATTTATTTCGCTCCTATTTCTGATAGCGTATTGGGCTTAGCGGCATCTCAAAGCGTATGAAATGGCGAATAAAATGAGCTATTAAACTTCCAGGCTAGGGCGAACAGAGACCCGATTAGATCATTTTACATTATGGTTAATAAAAGAATTCAGCGAAATTCTATCACATTTGTTCAACTTACGTCGCTCCTATTGCAGATAGCGTATTGGGCTAAGTGGCATCTCAAAGCGCATGAAATGGCGAGTAAAATGCACTATTAAACTTCTATGATAGGGCAATCAGAGACCCGGTTAGATCATTTTATATTTTGTTTAATAAAAGAAATCAGCGAAATTCTATCACATTTGTTCAACTTACGTCGCTGATATTTCAGATAGCGTATTGGGCTATGCGGCATCGCAAAGCGCAAGAAATGGCGAGTAAAATGCACTATTAAACTTCAAGGGTAGAGCAAACAGAGACCCGATTAGATCATTTTATATTATGGTTAATTTAAGAATTCAGCAAAATTCTATCACATTTGTTCAATTTACGTCGCTCCTATTTCAGATAGCGTACTGGGCTATGCGGCATCCTAAAGCGCGCGGAATGGCGAGTAAAATGCACTATTAAACTTCTATGCTAGGGCAATCAGAGACCCGATTAGATCATTTTATATTTTGTATAATATAAGATTTCAGGGAAATTCTATCACATTTGTTCAATTTACGTCGCTCCTATTTCAGATAGCGTACTGGGCTAGGCGGCATCTTAAAGCGAGTGGAAAGGCGAGTAAAATGCACTATTAAACTTCTATGATAGGGCAATCAGAGACCCGATTAGATCATTTAATATTTTGGTTAATATAAGAATTCAGCGTAATTCTATCACATTTGTTCAATTTACGTCGCTCCTATTACAGACAGCTTATTGGGCTTAGCGGCATCTCAAAGCGCATGAAATGACGAGTGAAATGCACTATTAAACTTCTAGGGTAGGGCAAACAGAGAACCGATTAGATCATTTTATATTATGGTTAATTTAAGAATTCCGCAAAATTCTGTCACATTTGTTCAATTTACGTCGTTCCTACTTCAGATAGCGTCCTGGGCTAAGCGGCATCTAATAGCGCATGAAATGGCGAGTATAATGCGCTATTAAGCTTCTAGGATAAGGCAAACAGAGACCCGATTAGATCATTTTATGTTATGGTTAATATAAGAATTCAGTGTAATTCTATCACATTTGTTCAAGTTACGTCGCTCCTATTTCAGATAGCGTACTGGGCTAGGCGGCATCTTAAAGCGCGTGGAATGGCGAGTAAAATGCACTACTAAACTTCTATGATAGGGCAATCAGGCACTCGATTAGATCCTTTTATATTTTGTTTAATATAAGATTTCAGGGAAATTCTATCTCATTTGTTCAATTTACGTCGCTCCTATTTCAGATAGCGTATTGGGCTAAGCGGCATCTCAAAGCGCATGAAATGGCGAATAAAATGCACTATTAAACTTCTAGGCGAGGGCGAACAGAGACCCGATTAGATCATTTTACATTTTGGTTAATAAAAGAATTCAGCGAAATTCTATCACATTTGCTCAATTTACGTCGCTCCTATTACGGATAGCTTATTGTGCTTAGCGGCATCTCAAAGCGCATGAAGTGACGAGTGAAATGCACTATTAAACTTCTAGGGTTGGTCGAAGAAAAACCCGATTAGATCATTTTACATTAAGGTTAATATAAGAATTCAGGGAAATTCTATCACATTTGTTCAACTTACGTCGCTCCTATTTCAGATAGCGCACTCGGCTAGGCGGTATCTTAAAGCGCGTGGAATGGCGAGTAAAATGCACTACTAAACTACTATGATAGAGCAATCAGAGACCCGATTAGGTCATTTTATATTTTGGTTAATATAAGAATTCAGCGAAATTCTATCACATTTGTTCAATTTACGTCGCTCCTATTAAAGAGAGCGTATTCGGCTAAGCGGCATCTGAAAGCGCATGAAATGGCGAGTAAAATGCACTATTAAACTTCTAGGGTAGGGCAAACAGAGACCCGATTAGATCATTTTATATTATTATTAATTTAAGAAGTCAGCAAAATTCTATCACATTTGTTCAATTTACGTCGTTCCTATTTCAGATAGCGTACTGGGCTAGGCGGCATCTTAAAGCGCGTGGAAAGGCGAGTAAAATGCACTCTTAAACTTCTATGATAGGGCAATCAGAGACCCGATTAGATCATTTTCCATTTTGGTTAATATAAGAATTCAGTGAAATTCTATCACATTTGTTCAATTTATTTCGCTCCTGTTTCTGATAGCGTATTGGGCTAAGCGGCATCTCAAAGCGCAAGAAATGTCGAGTAAAATGCACTATTAAACTTCTAGGGTAGGGCAAACAGAGACCCGATTAGATCATTTTATATTATGGTTAATTTAAGAATTCAGCAAAATTCTATAACATTTGTTCAATTTACGCCGTTCCTATGCCAGATGGCGTACTAGGCTAGGCGGCATCTTAAAGCGCGTGGAATGGCGAGTAAAATGAACTATAAAACTTCTATGATAGGGCAATCAGAGACCCGATTAGATCATTTTATATTTTGGTTAATATAAGAATTCAGCCAAATTCTATCACATTTGTTCAATTTACGTCGCTCCTATTTCAGATAGCGTACTGGGCTACGCGGCATCTTAAAGCCCGTGGAATGGCGAGTACAATGCACTATTAAACTTCTATGATAGGGCAATCAGAGACCTGATTCGATCATTTTATATTTTGGTTAATATAAGAATTGAGGGAAATTCTATCACATTTGTTCAATTCACGTCGCTCCTATTTCAGATAGCGTATTGGGCTAAGCGGCATCTCAAAGCGCATGAAATGGCGAGTAAAATGCACTATTAAACTTCTAGGGTAGGGCAAACAGAGACCCGATAAGATCATTTTACATTATGGTTAATAAAAGAATTCAGCGAAATTCTATCACATTTGTTCAACTTACGTCGCTCGTATTTCAGATAGCGTATTGGGCTAAGCGGCATCTCAAAGCGCATGAAATGGCGAGTAAAATGCACTATTAAACTTCTAGGGTAGGGCAATCACAGACCCGATTAAATCATTTTATATTATGGTTAATTTAAGAATTCAGCGAAATTCTATCACATTTGTACAATTTACGTCGCTCCTATTTCAGATAGCGTATTGGGCTAGGCGGCATCCTAAAGCGCGCGGAATGGCGAGTAAAATGCACTATTAAGCTTCTATGCTAGGGCAATCAGAGACCTGATTAGATCATTTTATATTTTGGTTAATATAAGAATTCAGTGAAATTCTATCACATTTGTTCAATTTATTTTGCTCCTATTTCTGATAGCGTATTGGGCTAAGCGGCATCTCAAAGCGCATGAAATGGCGAATAAAATGCACTATTAAACTTCTAGGCGAGGGCAAACAGAGACCCGATTAGATCATTTTATATTATGATTAATTTAAGAAGTCAGCAAAATTCTATCACATTTGTTCAATTTACGTCGTTCCTATTTCAGATAGCGTACTGGGCTAGGCGGCATCTTAAAGCGCGTGGAAGGGCGAGTAAAATACACTACTAAACTTCTATGATAGGGCAATCAGAGACCCGTTTAGATCATTTTATATTTTGGTTAATATAAGAATTCAGCGAAATTCTCTCACATTTGTTCAATTTACGTCGCTGATATTTCAGATAGCGTATTGGGCTAAGCGGCATCTCAAAGCGCATGAAATGGCGAGTAAA